>FTPT01000078.1:0-20834 GCA_900156845.1 Coprinopsis strossmayeri
TGTAGGCTACCTATATACTCCTACTGATATGGCTGACTAATGGTACTAAGTATGAGTCAATACGAGTCACTACTCTATTGTGATGAGTAAGTACACCGAGGTGTATCAGTAATCGCCGAGTCCAGTATTACCAACCTACTAGAACCACCTAATACATATTACGAAGAGAGAGAGAGAAGGAAAAATAGGCGATTCATGACACTTACAAATAAAAATCTTAGCTGCTGCTTCAACACTTGTATAATGTCAAACACCCTGGTGTTCTTCCCTCATAGCATCAGGAGTAGGCAGATAGCAAAATTGGCCATTGAAGCCACACAACTCCAAGCAAGCTAACTTACAACTCTGCAACTCTCAGCAAGGTCAGTTCCACAGAACCACATAAGGCTAACAGTCATTTTCAACATTTTGGATGCAAGTATTAATGATACAAGATAGAAGATAGAGCACCACCACAATATCAATTTCCCAATCTCTGGCCTTGGCCCCAGGAATGGCCCGTTGAAGACGATGATTCCCGCTGGTTCCGTGGTGGTACAACTTCAATGCCCGAAGCCCGCAATGCAGCTGCTGCACCACTGTTATCCGTGCGCACTGCAGGGCTCGACGCACGTCTCGGACGGTCTCCAAACCAGTTCACCAGCCAGGCTGGGGCCTGTGCATACGGGGCAAGGGGTCCTTGGTTTCCAAGCTCACCTCCTCCTAGAACAGTCCACCACCATCCATGGCCGACGATGAGACCCGCAATGGATTCGGCAGCAGCACGGGGCCCTGACATCAGCAAGTCCATTCCAACCATGACGAAGGGCCAGTAGGTAATCGGGATGGTGATGAGGCCCATGATGGATGTTTGGGCGCCAGCAGGTGCCAGTTTCGAGGAAACATAGGAGAGACAAGCAAGTAATGGGTGGAGGAAGAGGTAAGAGTTGATAGGACGCGTTGCAAGCTGTGTTTTAGGGTTAGAAGAAGGCTTTAGGCTGGAGAGATGCTGTGACGACGAACCAGAATGGCGCCCGCAGCTATTCCCAATTGCCATGCATAGTTCGCCGACTGGGAAGCGTACGGTCCTGATTCAAGCTGGTCTGACATACGGCTGGGTTCTTTTGTGAGGACTATTCCAGGACGATGAAGCGATTCTACTCACTATAACATGACCAGCTCGAATATAAAGTTGATGCTGGGAGCTTTGGACCAAGAATCAATGTCGAGGTTTCATCTATACCGAGAAATACTCACATCCCAAGAAATAACTGGTATACAGTCGCCATAGCTATCACCGAGATCCATCAATTAGTTTCTAGACTCGTAGAAACAACCGATATTGCTCACCTCAAACTTCTTCAAGACCAATCCCGACACAAACAGCAAACGATATGGTGACAACAGCTGCATGATGACCGGGAGGGTCAAGCCAACTGTCGAGAACGTCATAAACCTCGTCACAGGTGGTATTTTCTTCAGCTCCGCTACGAATTGGTCCATGGTCGTGGTATCAAGAAGGTCGATGAATTCGAGTTTCGACTGTCGTGGGCAACGCCACGCGACTCGGCTGACGTGGTCTGCTGACGTCAAGCCCATCGTTCCGCACTCAGTCGCGTTAGCGCCGTCCTAATTCCGTCGGAATATTGCAGTTGTCGTGATTGCATGGCCTTTAGTCGTCACCTAACCGCTGGGGGACTGCCAGAGTCCTACATAGTTGGGGAAGCTCGGAATCCGGATCTGCTTCCATAGAGCCCGCTTGAGCCCGCCCCATCTGCACAACTTGAAGGAGCTGGGTTCCACAAGGTTATGCGAAGGGTTTTGATATCTGTCTCTAATCGGCTGGATAGCTGATAAGAAACCACCTAGTTTCACTCCTGGACCTCTACACGACACTACCAGTGAGTAGATTCACCCATTGCGATGTGATATTCATGACGAAATATAGAGTTCACGATGCTACCATTCGAGATAGTTTTAAACATCATCGACACCGTAGGGAATGACTATCTTTCTCGACTGGACAGCTGGGGCGCACACATCGAGGAGAAGCAGACGCTCATCAAAGTCGCACTCCTGTGCAAGGCGTGCCGGGATCAGGCATACCGGTACCTGCACGGGTATCTCGAATGCAACTCGGACAAGGAACTAGGCCAACTCCTCAGCGGTGACCTCGAGCACTACGCACACATCCACACCCTCACGCTGACCTTCGACCCGAGCTCCTGGGGCCACGTTGCGTTCTACGTAGCCACCTCCCACCCACTCTCAAGCCTCTTCGGCTCTCTTCCGCGATTGACGAAACTCATCATCCGTGGACTCAACATTTCCTGGTCGAAAGGTCTGTCGCTCCCCGTCAGACAAGACCTCCTCCGCCTTCTCTCCTCCGACCGTCTTTCGAGCTTGGATATCGTCACAGGACCCAGCATGCCTGCTGGCTTTCTTCAATGCCTCAGTCCTTCTATAACCTCCCTTAGCCTGTACGAAGTCCGGTGGGAAGACAAGTCGTTCAAAACGAAGAAAGATGACCCAGTCGACGACCCAACTTTCCATTCGAAGTACCCTCCTTTGCATGGATTGATGACCCTGAAGGTCGTCAACACCTACTACTCATCCCTCACCTTCGCCCTGCACGAATTGATCAAAACAAAGACTGTAGAGCTACCCAATCTAGAAGCCATCGTCCTCGCCGGACACGATTCCATCGAAGGCCCGTTAACTGTGACCTCTCTCCTCGCCACAGATCTACCCAACCTAAAGCATATCGAGTTCACGGACAACCTCAGCGCATTCAACGGTACGCTCCTCCCCAAACTTCTCAACTCCCCAATCCATTCTCCAATGACTACCATAACTAACATCTGTACGAATATCGTAGAATCGTCCTGGAACGATTCAAGCGAAGCCATAACCCTCGACTCATTCCACGCCTTCGAGTCCATATCCCTCCCGGACTACTTCAGGCGGTATGCAAACAGCACACGCGTCTTCCCCCGGCCCCTCGTCAAAGTCCTCAAAACGCTGACCAAACCCGGCAACCTCAAGCGCCTCCACCTCAAGATCCACTGGAGCCGCGGGGGCTGGGAGAACCTCAACACGGACGACGTCCTCGCGCCACCATGGTCCGACCTTGACGAGGTCTTGATAGGCGCCCCGTTTAGCACTGTGAAGGAAGTCGTACTCGATATGACCGCTGTTCGGCATAAACTGTGGAAAGGGATGGATTTTGGAGAGCTGAAAGAGGAACTCAGGAATAAGGCTCTACCCAACGTCTCGAAGGCGGTAGATCTCAAAATCTTTTTGTAAATTAGATGGTTCTGTGGCTTCAAGGTTGAGATGTATAACATGTACAGTCTCGGTTTCTTAGTTAACGGGCTTGATATAGACAACGATTTCTTATGACGAGCCAGAGACGGTGAGAGGAGCGTTCGATAATCGATATTAAACAGAATATATCCAGTACGCAAAAGGTAATCATAATAGTACAATACATATCTAAATATCTAAATAAGTACTTTTTTTTTGTTGGTATTGGATAGTTGTCTCTATAGCAAGTAATCATCAGTGCTGACCGCTGTGTGAGTATAGCGGGATTATAAGTATACAGGGAACCCAAAACCTATGTGGGTACCAGCAACCAGAGAACGACAGCGTTGAATGTGGATATATGTGAGGAATAAACAGAGCGATGGGATGCGACAGTAACTAGTCGAGGGTCGACGGCGAGTGAGGTCGGGAGTCGCTATTTCATGGCAACAGGACTAGAAAGAATCTTCAGAGCGTTCCCGGCGAGGACGTCCCGTTCGAGTCTCAAAACTCCTCGATCTTCGGCTCTGATACGAATCAGGTCGCTCCCTGCCAGACGCATACCTCGAGGGTCGTTCAGCACGATCTACCTCCTCACCACCATTCGAATACCTCGAGCTCGAATAGCCACCATAACCGCCACGTTCGGCTCTCTCACCAAAGTCCCTCGACCTATTGGAGTCGAACGACGGACGCCTTGCCTCCCATGGCTTGCGATCAGGCTGATCAGCATCCTTCATCCAAGGCTTTCCAGACGACCTTCTCGCACCCTCGCCATCATTATCCCTCCACTCGCGCCTCTGTCCAAAAGTCCGTGCAGCAGAAGGTCGGTTGTCGCTCCTCGATGAACGGTCCCGTCGGCCAGCACCAATCTTCGCCAAGAACGACGCAGAGACGTGCGGCGCACGCGAGAGTCCAAGACCTTCAGTAGACCACTTCTGGAGCTCTTCCAAGACCCTATCAACGCTCAAGCGGAGCTGCGAGGTCATGCTGGCGTAGAAACCGAGGAGAGACATCATAGTCTCCCCGACGGCACCCTGGTCGATCTGAGCGAGGAGTTCGGAAACGTTGCGATCCAAGTCTTGATAACGGATCATCGCAGGATGAGGCTTGCCACCTTCTTTGGGGGCAACCGAAGCGCCAACCTCCGCATGGAAGTCACTGACAGTGAGGGGCTTGAGTGGGATGTGGCTAAGGTTGCGCTTCACAAACTCGTGTTCCCAAGGCGCGATGACGAGATCGCCTCGACCGACGAGACTGCCGGCACGACCCGTTCGTCCTATACGATGCACATATTGTTCACCCTGGGACGGCACGCCGAGCTGGATAACGCGAGTGACACCAGGATAGTCGACACCGCGAGCTGACACGTCCGAGGTCACCAAGATGCTGGCTCGGGTAGAATTTCGGAATCCGTTTGAAGCGGAAGTTCGACCACCCATGGTCTTCTTCGAGTGGATTTCGTAGGTGTAGGTCCGGGGCATGGGGAGGCCAGAAGCAGAAATCTCGTAGAGGAGCGTGGACATGAACTGCGTCATCTTCGTGGTCTGCAGGAACAGAATAACCTTGGACTTGTCGCCGTGCTCAACTTGATCCTGGAAGATAAGCCGAAGGACATGGGGAATTTGATCTTTCGGGTTGGGGATGATGGTGTGGTATTGGGGAATATGAGCATGGACGGGCGATGTATCCTCTGAAACGCAGTTGACAAATTTGTGGTTATCAGCCATATGCCTGTCGGCAATTTGCTTGATAGATGGGGATACCGTGGCAGAGAACAAGAACGTTTGCCGAACGGTTTTGTCGGGAAGGTACTTCATGATGGCTTCGATATCGTCCCGGAAACCAAGGTCAAGAAGGGTATCCGCCTCATCGAGGATCAACTTTGGAGGGACGTGTCAGTGGTTATAGACTAGGTTTGCAACCGAGCTCACGTACCATTTTCGTGTTCTTGAGCGTGTCAGCGACACCCGAATTCCGATCGTTCAGCATGTCCCGCAAGCGACCTGGAGTCGCAACCAAAACATCCTTCCGCCCGTTCGTGAACTGGTTGAGTTGCCTTCGCTTGTCCAAACCGCCGACGAACATGGGAACTTGGTACCGATGATGAGAGGTGAGCTTCAAAGCTTCCTGTACGATTTGTGAAGCCAACTCTCGAGTGGGAGAGATGACCAACGCGCCGACATTATCCATAGCATACCGATGTTGAACTCTGGGGTCTTCGGGGGCAATCGCCTCCAGCTGCTTCACTCGCGCTTCAACAGCTGGTACCAAGAAAGCAATTGTTTTGCCGGTACCCGTGCGAGCCTTGACCAGCAAGTCCGTGGATTCAGGGTTGTCTTTGCGAGGTAAGCTAAGCCCAGGAAGCATAGGCAAGATTTCAGCCTGTACGACGGACATGTGGTTGTAGTTGAACGGCTTCTGCACGAGTGCCTTCAGCGTCTTGGGGTCAATTTTGCCCTGCAATGAAGCAAACAGAGGCTTGTCTTCAGACATATCTTCATCCACTTCAACAGCCTGCGCTGGGGTCGACGGAGCGGTGTTGGCGGTCCGTGCCACTGCTTCTACAGCATAGCCTCGCGCTGAAGACAACAATACGACCTGGCCTACATTTCTGTATCAGAATACGAATACCAAATAGACATATTCATGAAAACTTACGAGGAATCCGAGCTCGAAGAAAAGAATGACACACTGTAGGGACCAGAAGGGCGGTCCGTGGTCGCAGACCAGCAGCACTGGCCCGTGCGACACGGGTCCACATTGGAGAAGCCATGGTTTGGGAAATAATTCCCGTTCGTCTCTGGCGACGAAAGTGACCTACACCGTCGCGGTTCAGGTTAAAGCGGCCGTGACCCGCTGGCCAAAACTTTTGAGCAAATTTGATGGACACGTGCCAAACGAGTCACGCCCCTCGTTCGAACCCCGACTAGGCCTAAATTTCGACCATTCGCATCCTAAGATAATTCGCTTCTAGTAGTACATTTTCCTGCCAGTAAGTCTATATCATCCGATGCCAGAATACGAATGTCTTTTGACGGTCATGGGGCTGGCACCGTGGATGAAATTTCGAGGTAACGGATCTTTTATCTCATATTCTCTTCCTAAAACATCGTTTCCCAGTAATGTACCGCCTGTCATGCAAAGGCTCTGGGGACTTCCAAGCCCTTATCGTTCTGGACCCATCCCGGACGTTATCCGATAGGGTAACTAACTTCCAGATCTCGCTGCTCAGTGCCCAGTGCCCAGGGAACCGTCTCTGGTTGACAAGCGCCCCAATGGTCTGTTTTAGGACATATCAATTCAGGAGGTCTCTTCCTGTGCTACGTCAGGCCAATGGTCGCTGTGTCATCATTGCTGTGATTATAGCTGCTATTATGGCGCTTCTCGCTGTGAAATGGAGATGATCACGCTACCATCGGCCGAGCACCAACTCAAAAGATGGACCCGGCTCTGGCTCAGGAAGTCTTATCGTTATCATCTCACGTTCCGTTTCTGCTAACGAACGAAGTCCGGAACACTGTATTCTCGGTGAATGGGCTTCAGAAAAAGAAGCCCCACTCGGGAAAAGCCAAACGAGCGCCAAGGGGATACCAGGGTGCGGGTCGGTGCTTAATCGCGGCTGGACTTGCGAGAATCATCATCGAAGATGGCTGATCTATTTTAGGCTTAGAACATAAAAAGGCTCGTTTTTCCCCTCGTGGCCCGAGCATGTCGTTTGCCTATATAAACGTCACCATTCCAGTCTGGATTTGCCCCCCTCCTTCTTGTTTTTATCAGCGCTAATGCCGGCCCTCACACTATCACCATCTACAGTGACAAAACAGGCGTCGTGTGTCACGTCTCCGAGTCCTTTGACTCCGCCTCCTGACAAAGGCAACTACTTTGCTTTCGCCCGCGTCAAAGGCGAAGTACGTCTCGTACAGAGTATGCCCCTTTTTCCTTTTTGTCTTTTACGAACGGCGGCTAACCTTTGTCATACAATTCTTAGTATCTGGTGCAACACCAGTATCCCCTTTCCTTCCCGTTGATGCGAACGTCTTTCGGCACGAATTTATCACCATCTTTCGTTTCGTCGAAAGTGCTACCCTCCACCCATCAGACTTCAGCATCATTGAATGTCTCGATGACTCTTGTCTGCGTTACGAAGAGGAGAACGGGACAGTTTTCCTAGCAAAAGACCTTATGGAGCGTCTCCGTCAACTGACAGCTGATCCTCGCAAAATGGCCATTCAAAACCGCCGTTATTCGCTCCAAAGATATCGTCTACGGTGATAGGTGTGGAGCGAGCCGAACCCAACCGATTCCCTCTTCGTCATTCCTATCCTATTCCTTGCTTGTTATATGGCCTATCTCCTTGCTCTCAACTTCGGTTTGTAACTTTACATCATACACCATTCTCGGACTATTTACTGTATCATCACTCACAACACACCTCTATCACTTTGCAGTACTTACTATGCATATCTTCCTATTTCATTGTCACAGGGATTCTAGATGTTTCTTTATCCATTCACGCTAATTATGATTATCGATATCGATGTGTCGATTGCACCAATCTCCTGCGTACTGCTGCTGAGAACGCGCCTTCTCTCAACAGACTTCCTTTCTTCTTCAAATTTGTTATGGAACCTTTTGGTCACGGACTATCACGAGGCTATCACATCCTTTTGCTTCCTTCTCAAGCGCGACATTCCTCACTCCATTTGCTCATTCATCCGCCGGCCCCTCTACGGAACTTCCTGGGACCCCCCAGCCCTGACGACTCGGATGACATCGCGTGCTGACCCACTGTTGCACACCACGACACCAATTTTCACCTGCTTTCCCTGCATTTCCAATAACGCTGGCACATACAACCTTTCGGCAAGGTAAGTTGCCTCCTTTCGTTTTTATTCGATGCTATAATAAACGCGCAAAACGTTACTTTTTACTCTGCTCTAGGGTTTTCCAGCGCCTTTCCGATTTCGGTTATCCGAACAGGCTCGGAACAGCCTTCAGAAGATCGTTTCTCTACAAATTGCTGTTGCGTACTTGTCGTAACTTGGGAACCGGTCTAACTTCATTTGGTCTTTTTTGGCTGCAATTGTAATGCATAATGAGTCATGCAAGTCCACACCTGCAGGCAAATCGAGTCCGAAGTTGGGTATATGAGAACTCGTGCTGGAGGACGCCATATTGCCAAAATATCAGCACAATGCAGAATTTACGTCAATTAAGCTATCCGAGTCCTTCTTCGCCTATTTGTAGCCCGAAAACCGGCCTTTAACAAACGACCCGGTTTTCTGGTCCTGCTTTCGAAAGTCTATCGCGTTAGCCTTAGGTACTCTTGGGGTCCGACGCAGAGTCCATTGGCATGCTATAGCTAGCGGCCCCAGGTTCAGGTTTCCGAGAGGATCCCGAGAACGCCTCTAACAGCGATATGTACTAGTAAGTCTCCAATTCCTATCATCTTCATGATGATGCCCACACTGCTCTACGGGCGGACTTCTCTTACAAACCAACCAAGAAATTACGGGAGTGATAGATCGATTTTGGGACTAGCTTGGACATTCACCTCAGTCTTCCTGGAATCGATATCGGTGTCTTCGAAATTGTTACTGTGTGAGCGGCTGGTCACCCGAGACATTGCAATTGCCTCATCTGAGTCTCAGTTCCCCGACTTGAAGGTCAGGGTGTCAGGGTTTATGGTACCTATTACCACCCAGCTGCCCGGTTGTCAAAACCCACAGTCTATGGTATCTCTTTGCTTCAAAGTCTCTAAACCGCTACAGCCGATCGATATAACTATAACGCGCCCAGTGGTCTCGGCCCGCTGCCATCCTCGTACTAGAACGTGGACCTAGGCCAAGCATTAGACTCCTCAAAGCAGGCGACTGCGAGCCGCTCAGTACGGGAGTCACGGTCTTCTGGGCTAGATTCGGCAATTGCGCAGTTTGCAGTAACAGCGTCGCTGCTAACCCTTTACCGGTGCCAAGGCCACAGATTCAAATGCTCGAATAGCAGAGGCTGATATGTATAGTCCATATGGAAGTGTTGAGACTCGGAGTTGTCTGGAACAGATATAGTATTGGCGAATCACCACTGTAACTCAATCCCAGGTCTTTCGGGCAACTTTTCTTCTTGCCATGCCCCCACTCTCACCCCGAATGTCTCTTTTGTATGTTCAACCGGCCGTTGACTCCAAAGCAGAACTTAGAAGTGACTATCCACGACGTCCATGGTATAAACTGAAGGGTCTACTGTCTCAGTTCCACGGCATCATCTCGATTCCCCAATCCTCGGATATACCCTACTAGCGGCTCCCGGATAGCGACGCGGCGTGTCCCCTCAGCCCTGGCTTCCTCGATGTTATCCGAAGCCTTCCACCTCATTGGAGCTCAACAATTCGACAAAGGTGTCGATCTTTTCGTCCTCAGCCTCACCTGCATCGCTGCATCCTTACCGAGGAATTTCCGCTGCAGAGTTCAACCTCCGCCGTGGACCCATGGTGTTTTTTTACGAGTTCTCCAATCAAGGAAAAGAACAAATCAGCATCGGACATCTGGAATGGAACATTTGATTGGATTAGGCTCAAGGTTCCTCCTATGTCTGTCCTGTCTTTGGTGGTACAAGTGTTCCCGGCGTGGGACGGATAGTGACTGTGACAGTGATAATTAAATTTGAAAGATACTTCGAAGGAAGGGAGGAATGGAAGCGAAGTCTAAAGTCGGTATGCTCGACCTCCGTTCAACACGCCGTCTGGACCCAATGCAGCCTGCTTGTATGCAACGAGAGATGGAAGAACGTTATCATACACATGGGCGATCCACTAATGGGAATTCGTTCCATTGTCGTCAGAATACTATCACACGAAAGAGTGTCGTTCACCACTCACATCGCATACAAGAGGCCTCGTATCCCTTGGATCAATAATCTCCTCAATCCCAAACTGATGTGCCGTCTTCTGGGGGCTCCTGACATCCTCAAACTTGGCTAAGAGCTCTTCCATAAGCTTGTCACGGGCTTCGGGAGACCCAGCGGCATCCAACTGCCGTTTATAAGCAGCTTCAATTCCACCTTCTAACGGGAGACTTCCCCAGTCACCAGAAGGCCTTTTGTGGGAACGGACAACCACGAGGATGGATTGAATTAGCTCCTGAGTGTGATTGGAAGAAAGAGGAAGCACTTGCCAAGCTACTCGAACGCCGCGACCGTCTTCTGGATCTGCAAATACTCCACCGGCCACACCAAATGCTCTTCGAATGATTGCGGTGTAGATGGGAATTGTGGCGTTATATATGGCTATTGTCGCAGCTGCCCCATGTCGGATAGTTGCCATGCGCTCGGCCTGGGAGCCTATGAAGCGTTTAAGTAAGAAAGTCAGTAAAGGAAAGTTGAAAGCAGTGCTACCAATTGCAAAACCAGGTTGGTCGACCAAATTCAAGATGGGGACTCTAGGTGCAGACAGTCAGCTTGTCAGTGTCTTCCTTTGAAGATGTGAGGCGCAATATACCCAAAATGAGTGCAAAGATTTGCGAACTTGGTAGTTTTCTGGCTTCCAAACGCGTCGACTGCGCCTACGATAAAACATGAGTAGGACTGAAAACGTAAATTCAAGGGGCCGCACCGACCTCCATTGACTTTGCAATCACTGGTCAGAATGCCCACAGATCTCCCAGCTATCCTCGCAAAACCTGTGACAATGGACGGTCCCCAATTCTCCCCGATTTCGAAGAAGGTGCTCTCTCCATTGGACTCCACATCCACGATGAGATGAATGACTCTTCGGATATCATACGGCCGTGCGCGTCTTCGAGGGATGATATTCAACAGTTCCTCTTCTCTTCTGTCCACCGGGTCGTTCGTAGGCTTGACAGGAGGGAGAGAGAACACAGAAGAGGGGAGGTAGGAGAGAAATGTACGGATTTGCTTGAAAGCATCTTCTTCAGATGTAGCGACATTATCCACCGTTCCGTTTCGTGCATGGATTTCCCAACCACCGAGTTCTTCCTTGGATAGGTCCTCAAACGTTGCTTGTTTGACTACGGGAGGGCCAGCAGCGAAGAGCTAGATAATGTATTATTCAAATGGATATGAACTGCGTTCAGAAGGCATACTTGACTTAATCCTTTTACCATCACACTAGTGAACGGGTAAGAGATTGAGAAGGAGTATCAATTAAAAGTCAAGGATGAGACTGACCTGAAATGACTTACACCGACCTTTGCAGCTGCTAGTCCTACCACTGGACCTAGCAAAGCAGAGACGATGGGTACAACACCCAATGCCTCCATGCTCCCTGACAGCATGGCCATGCCAGGGATATAGGTTGCACCTATCGAAAGGTCTATCCCGTCGGTTTAGCATATATCCCGGTCTCACTTCATGAGAAAGCACTCACATAGAGCAACGCTTCCACCACCACTGGAGCCATCCAACAGCCGGATCTGACATTTAGCAGTGAGCACTAGGTCTTCCCTATAGGTTCAAAAACTGGAAGACTGCATACCACAGGTACTCTCGCTCGCCTGGCAAGCGTCTGCCAGGGAAGTATAATGATCTGATCAGAGATGGCTTCTGCAGAATGATACACATATACGCACCTCTCCGTAATGCGGCTTCCTGAATATTCCACCATCTGCATGGCCTCCCCGGACGCTGAAATCGTCAGCTGCAATGAAAACCTTCCGTCCGTCAACCTTGCCCCATCCCGTAACGCAATTCCTATTGATAGATAGTCAGGGACTAATTCGACCCCCTTGATGAGCAAAGGACGCATACGCAGGTGTAAATGAGACCAGGTCACCCGTCTTTGGATCGACA
The DNA here is from genome assembly GCA_900156845.1 of Coprinopsis strossmayeri. Classification (NCBI taxonomy): domain Eukaryota; kingdom Fungi; phylum Basidiomycota; class Agaricomycetes; order Agaricales; family Psathyrellaceae; genus Coprinopsis; species Coprinopsis strossmayeri. The sequence goes on from FTPT01000078.1 coordinate 12,091, forward strand.
ATAGGCTTTCCAGTTATCGAGCCGACTTCGTCGAAAGACTCCTTGTCTAGGATCGAGGATATACGTTCTCGCACCCAGAGCTTGTTGTTTGCTTTCTGCCGGATGTACCCAGGGTCCTTGAGGTTCGGTGAGCGTACCAACGCTTGCTGAGCGCGTATTTGGGCCAAGGGGTACTATACAACAATGCATTCAGTTCGTCGTTGCCAACACCGATAGACCTTGAACGCGTCGTACCTCCCAGCTCTCGCCATTGTCCACGATGCGCTTGACGTCTTTCCCGTCCTTATTGGATGAATCTGAGGGCATCCTTGTCGGGAGGTTATGAGAGAGGCGAACGCATTCAATTCACTCGAGGTTCGGGCTCTTACCTGGCCGGTTCAGCTTGGTTCAGGCACAACCTCGTCCGGGGAAGTGACTTCCCCACATTACCCTGGTCGGCTTTCGTGTTTAGCCGGTGCAGCCATCAGGGGGCAATGGCGTCAACTGTCTGGGATATAACGTTGACATCGTCACCTCCGTATTTCTCAGGCATAATAATTGAGGACAGCGAAGATGCCAAAGGTGTTGGTAGCGAATCGAGGCGAAAGTAGGTTCACGTTTAGCACTGCCGGGCCCGTCGAGCCGTCTAGAGCGCGGCGATGGCGGTTATTGGTCACATACTAACCACCATGTTCAACAGTCGCCATTCGCGTCCTTCGTTCTGCAAGCGAACTGGGTTGGTCAACTGCCGCCGTATACACCGAAACAGACCCCAGCCATGCCAGCTACGCGGATGAATCTGTCAAGCTAAGCGGGCCAGCCGACTTTCTGGACGTTGAGACAATCGCCAAAGCCGCAGACGAGTGCGTTCCACAGAGTATTGTTCTCTTTTCGAGGACACTGACGATATGGAACTTCACAGAACGGGGTGTACTCACGTTCATCCAGGATATGGCTTTCTGAGTGAAAATCCTGCGCTGTCAGAGGCACTGGCGGCGCTGAATCCACCTAGGATTTTCATTGGGCCTTCGAACGAAGCTTTGCGCCTTGCAGGGGACAAAATGCTCTCTCGTGAACTGGCAATATCTCTTGGAGTCAATGTCGCACCAGGAAGGCGCGTTTCTTCGGCCGGAGAAGTAGCTTCGTTTGCCGGTGAAGCTGGGTACCCAGTCATGATTAAAGCGCTCGACGGTGGAGGTGGCCGAGGAATTCGAGTGGTCAACTCACCGAGCGAAGTCGAAGAGGCCTTCAAGCGGTCCGTTTTCCTCTCACTCTGGCCATTATGTTTTACTGATATATCTGTTAGATGCATGGGCGAGAGTCCATCGCGTCAAGTCTTCGCCGAGAAGGCTTTAGCAGGTCCTGGTTGGAAGCATATTGAGATTCAGATCATTGGGGATGGTACTGGGAGTGTCAACCATCTTTGGGAACGCGAATGTAGCGTACAGCGCAGGTTCCAGAAAGTAGTCGAGGTTCGTGGCTTCCAGACGTTCTCTGTATAATGATATACTGAAAGTCCTTGTTAGGTTGCTCCCTCCCGCCTGGACAGGGATAAGATACGGCCCTTGATCGACTCGTCATTGAAGATTGCTCGCCATCTCAATTATCATGGTCTAGGGACGTTCGAATATCTTGTCAATGCAAAGACTGGAAGCTGGGTATTCCTAGAGATCAACCCGCGAGTTCAAGTGGAGCATACCATTACAGGTAGGGACAATATGGACCCTTGTGCTCCCAAATGCTAACATCTTTCGTAGAGGAGGTCAATGACGTGGATCTCGTACGGGCGCAACTGCAATTATTCACATCCAAAAGCCTGAAGGACCTCGGTCTCGATACTGAGCTGCCATCACCCCAATCTAGTGCTGTGCAACTTCGCGTTACAGCTGAAGATCCCGCACGTAGTTTCCAGCTGTCCCCAGGCACGATACAAGCCTCAGATCTGGTCTGGCCAGCCGGTCGCGGTGTCCGGATCGACACATGGGTGTCCGGTGGTCCTCACGCTGCATTCTCAGAATGGACAGTAGGGACTGAATTCGACTCGCTGCTTGCGAAGATTATAGTCAGGGGATCCACCTTCGAAGAAATGAACCAGAAGGCCCGTCGTGCCCTGTCCGAATTCAGGATAAATGGGCCTGTGCGGACCAATGTGTCTGTTCTGGCTGGTGTTATCGACCATCCTGACTGGGCATCCGGCCAAATCGACACGTTGTGGTTGGAAAGGAACGCTAAAGACGTTCTGGCTCTTGGAAGCAAAGTCGCTCAACGCTCTGACTCGGTTGCAAAGGAGGCAGCTACGTCTACAAGTTCTTCCTCTGCGACAGGAACTGCTTTTCTACAACCTGGTGCTCTCTTCCATCTCAGCCTTTCACCTGCGGGACAAGGAAGCTCTGGACCAACGACCAAGCACACCCTTACTCTATCGTCTATCGGGCAGAACGCCTTCCCCGATGCCTTATCCGGAACGCTACAGACATCCCTTACACCGACCCCCTTCTCCTTCTCCCTTACACAATCCTCTTCCGCAGCTGTTTCGTCCGGTTCGTTCGAACTGGCGGATCCTAACAATACGACACACGTTGCTACGCCGCTTACCGGGAAGATTGTTGAGCTCCATCCTGCCTTGGTTGCATTTGCTAAAGGCGAAGCTCCTCGTCCGATTAAGAAGGGCGAGGCTGTTTTGGTCTTGAGCGTTATGAAGATGGAGAATGCCGTGGTCGCTTCTGCCGACGGTTTCGTTGCCAAGGTTGGGAAAGGAATACAGGTCGGCGTGATTGTTGGAGAAGGAATGCTGGTTTGTATAATTAATGATGGTAAATCTGGTACGACAAGTAGACTGTAGTAGTATCTCAATCGTAAAACTACATGATGCACTGAGGAATTCTTCAGAGATCACGACTTCTTCCTCGGCAGCTCCCGATGCAATTCAGTCGCCGCTTAGCCTGCACAAGCGCCTGTTGTGTCCCTCATGCTCTTTGTTTTTTGACGACCTCGACATCTAGACATCCAAGCCAAAGCTCAAAACTCAAAGCAAGCATATCGATAGTGGACAACCACCTTTATCTCAACTCAAAAGAAACTTCTCAGCGGCACTGGCGGAGAGAATCAATGATCTCTAAGCCTTCGGTTGTGGGCGACGCTTCGCCCGACAACGTGGCCCGGAAATCTGCGAATCCAATATAAAAGATGGGTTCTGCCATGATGTGTTCTCCTTAGCCTCTGTTGTTATCTTCCTACTGTCAAGGTCGCAACCAAGGCTTTCCTTAACCCCCCAACTCCTCCCTTACAGAGATGGCCAACTGTCCCAACGTCCTTGCTACTGGGCAATGTTCTACCCCAAACTGCCCTCATAATCACGCTATCTTGACGTGCGAAGCGTGTAGCTATATCGCTCCCAGTAGCCACCTTTTCGCTATTCATATCAAATCCAAGAGGCATCGTTCGGTTGTCGCGGGACGAGGTGTGCTTTTTCAGTGCTCTATCTGCGAGATCAACATCGTCACTGCGGATTGGCCGAAGCATGTTCAGGGAAAGCCCCATCGGAAACGTGCTGCAAGCAAGGGTGTCTCTGAGGATGTAGACCCTCAGCCGGCAGTGTCGACCGACAGATTCACATTTTGCAATATGTGCAGGTTCCAAGTTGCGACCCTGCATTGGACCCGTCATGCCCAGAGTTTCAGGCATCAGTCGCGCGAGACCTTCATGCGTTATCGAGCTGCTCTCGATGAAGCAGAAAAAGACAAGAATGGGCTGGTCATCGAAGGAGGGAAAGACTTGGGATTCGTAAACCCTGGCAGCTCTGCCGCAGTGTCTTTCCAGATTTCGATCAAATCTACCCTGCCGTTCGGCAAGTCCATTCTTCTGGAAACGAACCTCGCTTCAAGCCAGGGAGCTCGACCAACTGTGTCTGGGTTAGTCCTCATTTATGCCTTTTGCTCTTGGGTTAACCTCCTTTTTTCAGCTTTTCCGTAACATCAGCGACGCGTAATACCCCTATTACCTCGGGCCGTCCTGCACAAGTTACTATTGCTTTCCAACAACGCTTTCTTGGTCGTTACGAAGACCGTCTTGAACTGGTATTCGAAGACACACAGCTTCACAAGAAATTCATCATCTCTCGACCTCTACAAATTGTCGTCGGTAGCAAAGCCGAACATGAGGCTTTGCGGCCTGTCGCCCCTTACGTTCCGAGGCCTCGCACTTCTCGTGAGCCTGAGAAGAGTGTCGTTGAGGGTGTCCCGCCGCCGACATTGAAGGCGATTCCTTATGTCGTCCCCTTGCCTCGTGCATTAATCCCTCCTCATCTTGCGACGGTCTTGAATGGCACGGACCCGCTCAAGAAACAGGTCGACCATATCAAGCGCGTGTATATCCCAAGAGATTTGACGAGCTCGACGTATGCGCGTAACTTCAAGAACTTGATTTGGATTGAAGAGCATAAAACAGAGTATGTCCTTTCAATGTTCGCTTCTACTTTGACTGGGCTCATCTATATACTAGATCTGACTTGGAGAGATATGACATGAGGGGTGTCACCCTGATGCGCCATAGCCAGTACTACTTGTGAGGATCTATCATACTTTTCCTGGCCATCATCCTGTGCTTACATCTGTTCAGCCTTGGTATCCCCGGTCTGGCCGAAAAGCGTCCTAGTGTTCTTATCGGTTAGTGTATGCTACCTCTTTGGCTGCCGTGAAGCTCACAGCTGTGCTAGGTGACAAGATCCTTGTCCAACGTGTTGATGCTCCTCCCGGAAATTGGTTCGAGGGGCACGTTCACATTGTGCGCAGAGAAGAAGTCGGGTTATGCTTCCATACAAGCTTTACCAATGCTGGCTGGAGCCCGTCTCAGCGGTACAATATCCGGTTCAAGTTGAATCGGATTGTGGTTCGTCGTCAACACCAGGCCCTTGATTCGGCATTCGAGGAAGACCGAGTTTTGTTCCCCTTTCAGGGCCATGTCAAGCCATACCCGACTGTGAGAAATAGGCTCGTCTATTTCAACTCTCTGGTGGCAGGCAACGAGCCTCAAGTTAAAGCTGTAACATCTATAACTCATCTCCCTGCTGGGTCTCCCCCTTTCGTCGTATTTGGACCGTAAGTGCTTGGTTTCTGTACTCGTTCTTTCTCCTTTCTCATTATTCTATTAGACCCGGAACCGGCAAAACCATCACGATTGTCGAAGCCATTCAACAAGTTCTGAGAGCCAAACCTGGTGCGAAAATACTCGCCTGCGCCCCTAGCAACTCTGCTGCAGACATCATCGCCGAACGACTTTCCTCGGCCCTGAGCCCTGATGTTCTCTTCCGCATGTATGCGCCCTCTCGCTCCAAAGACCAAGTTCCCGACAAACTGCGGGACCATATATACTTGAAGCCAGATGGGCACTTTTCTGTCCCCCCGATGGCTAGAATGAAGTCGTTCAGGGTTATCGTCGCGACCTGTGTTGCGGCATCGATGGTTTCTGGAATTGGAATGTCTCGAGGTCATTTTAGCCATATCTTTATTGATGAGGCGGGTCAAGCGACGGAGCCTGAGGCCTTCATCTCTATCAAGACCATGGGGGATTCTTCCACCAATATCATCCTTTCTGGAGATCCAAAGCAGCTTGGGCCGATCATTCGGTCGCCCATTGCGAGGACGCTTGGGTTGGAGGTGAGTTATCTTGAGAGGCTTATGAACTTGGATGTGTATGATGCTGGGACGGGATACGGATCGACGTGAGTCTTGCTACCTATATTTCTCTCCCTTTCTCTCTCGCTAAACAATACACCTTTGTATGCATAGTGTCGTCAAGTTAACCAAGAACTTCCGTTCACATGAAGCGATTCTCAACTTCCCCAACGAACGTTTTTATGCTGGCGATTTGGTCCCTTGTGCGAGTCCGACTGTCATCAATTCATTCCTCAAGTCGCCGTTCCTTCCTAGAAATCCGAAATTCCCCGTTGTGTTCCATGCTGTTGCTGGGAAGGACGATCGCGAAGCCTCGTCCCCTTCCTTCTTCAACGTCGACGAGGTTTTGCAAGTCAAGTCGTATGTCTCCCAGTTGAAGGAGAGTCGCAAGTTCAGAGCTAGTATGTCGTTTTACTACCCGCTTTAAGTCATGACCCTTGACCCTTGAATTAGGCGACAACGAAATCGGGATCATTACTCCGTATCATGCGCAATGCCTTAAGATTCGGACGTCTCTACGGAGTGTGGCTGATGGTGTCAAGGTGGGCTCTGTTGAGGAGTTCCAGGGACAAGAGCGCAAAGTTATTATCGTTTCGACTGTCCGAAGTAGTAAGGATTTTGTCGAGTACGATTTGCGTCATACGCTTGGCTTTGTTGCAAATCCCCGTCGATTCAATGGTATATGCCCTCCTGTCTTGGTTACTCATGATCAAGCTAACATGATTTGTATCTAGTTGCGGTCACCCGTGCACAAGCTCTCCTCATCGTCGTAGGCAACCCTCACGTCCTCGGGCTCGACCCTCTCTGGCGGTCTTTCCTCAGCTACATCCACAGCAACAATGGTTGGACAGGCTCGATTGATATCCCTTGGGACCCGTCGGACGGGGATGATGACGATACGAGATATGATGTGAGAGCGCGGAGGAACGCTGAACTTGATATGAATGAGTTTACGAGGAAGATGGAGGAGCTGGCGCGTGGCAATGCGGAGGAGGGAGGGTTGGAGGAGGACGCGAATGTCGATAGGCCTTGGAGGGATGTTGAGTGAATGCTGAGTGTGGGGGTTCGGTCTTTCTTTCTTAGGATGGGTAGTTTTTTGTGGTCAGGCTGTGACGGTTGACTATGTTTGCTAGTCGATCACGACAGTTTGTAATATATCCTACAAGTTTGATAGTATTTGTCTTGTTCATGCTCGCTGATTCACCAGCTTCGGGAGGAGACCTCGCCTATTGAGGTTAGACATAGCGGTGAGTCAAGCCAGTCAACTTTCAAGACAGAAGTCTAGTTAGCGAGAGGAGACTATTTTCCATCTTAGGATGGGCAGCTTTCGGTTATGTTTGATATCCGTGTACAAAATGTGGCTGCCAGCTATATCTAGTTGACTATCATGAATTGTATATATAATCGCAACATTACTGCAGAGTTACAGCAGCAGCAACATAAAAATTGTCCTTTGAATCGTCTTTGAACGAATGAATGTACCCATACAAGCCAGAGGGTATAAACCATCGCTTGAAAAAGGGGGAACGGGAAGCGAAGAAGAATGATCTTCCTTTCAGGCGGCATTAATATTCATGCTTTCATCACACTTCCAATCAAGAGAGCCAAGCTGCCCCAGAAGGTGACCAACACGCTCTGGAAAGCAACACCACACCTGTATTCACGTTCGCTGCGAAACCTAATGCACCGCAAGCCGTGATTTCGTATGGGCAATATTAAGCGGGCGAGAGCCAAGGAGATAACCGGGTTCTGCCGTCAGCTCGTGTCGAAAAGATACCTGAAATCAACACCGTATAACCAAAACGTGCCAGCCAAGCGATTGGGCTTGTACCACTTCTGTAGGCTCGTAAACCAGCTGGGTTCACTCCAGCCAGCATTAACCAAGGGGTCCCAAAACTTCTTAGGATAGAGCTCTGGCGCATCAGCGCAAGGGACCCATCCACACACCACACCACACTCCCCCACGTAAACGCCTGCGCAACCCTCCAGCTCACCGTCTCCAATACTCCAGCCCCCTCATATGCCACAGACCAGCCTACACATTAATCGGATAGCGCGCCTTTTCCGTCAGGAGTGGGTAGTAACAGAGGTGTCGGTGCTTGCGGTAGCCCCGTGACGTCCAGTTGTCACGCGGTGTACCCCGAACACGGATTCGTTTCAGAGATCGAATGCTTTCCTCCGTGCCGTGGAACCACCATTTTGAGCGTCGCGTATGTTGGGTGCATGAAGCGCCCAATCCATAATGGAAAGGGTGTACCCCGGCACGCGTACAACAGATCTCTGGAGTAGGAGAGGTCAGTTGTCTTCACTTCCCAATGAGTCGCTAGGGCTTGGAGAACTTGAGTCTTGTTGGGGTGGGTCAGAGGGGGACATGGCAGATGTTAGATAGACGGATGGGAGATAGACCAGTCCAGCGAGGGAGAGGAAATAGTGTCAAAATCATCGTCTAGAACGACAGACACAGGTCGCACAAGATCTCTACATTCCTCATGATCAGGTTTGAGATCTGAGGTAGCTCATGACGCTGTTGGCGGAACTTCTAGGGGCTGGTCACGGCAAAAGGCCTTATCGTATGCTGCCCAGCATTCCAGAGCAGAAGATTCCTAGAGGGACCCACTCAATCGAGGTTTTTGATCAGGTACTCCGTTGCAACGTTCAAAGTTGAACGTTGAAGCTTTGACATCAAACCCCGGATTATGTACGCAAGGATCAGGCGCTTATTTGGTTTCTTGCGATGAATCCAGCTGCTGGGAAGCTGAAGTCACCAGAAGGGAAAGGAAGGGGATAGATGTGCCATAGAGCTGCTTCATCATGCGATTATATGATCCGTCAACTAGTAAGATTTGCGATGCCTAATCCCAATGCTAGAATTCCTCGAGGTTCATCTAAGGCATCCTGTTAATCATCAGGACACCAGCTTCGAGTCTTTTCCCCAAGCTTAGTCTGCAAAAGTTTAGCCTCCAAACCAGAAAAGGGGATATAAACTTGGAGTTGTGTAGCTTGAAGACCAATTTCACTGCTAATTGCGCACCTCATATGAGAGACATGAAACAGGAAAGAACACTTCAAGCTCGTTTGCATCTCAGTAAACAT
>FTPT01000272.1:0-47967 GCA_900156845.1 Coprinopsis strossmayeri
CACTGGGCTACTGTGGCCCCAAGAAGGTGGGGGGTGGGGACAGGTTGAAACTTGAGCAGGAAGAAAGCCACAAGTGTCATATGCCCAGAAATGACTCAGCAGCTCTATATATAGTCCAGTGAGCTATCTCAAGTTGCCTTGAGATAGTGGCCTTTTGGCTCAGTTGGTAAATTGTGTATTGCTGGCATGGTTCATTACAACAAGGATCAACAACCAAGATTGTGGGTATGGGCAGCTTGCAAGGATCAAGATAAAGAATATGTTCTTGAAATCATGGTAAGTAGTCTTGAAACAAGGAAGCATAACAATTACTCACCTGTAGCAGCAAATAACAATGAAATAAGACCAATACAACAGAAACAAGAGTAGAAACTGCAAGAAGATGAGGGGAATGAACAAAGGAACTCAACAAGGCAGTGGCAAGGCCTCAAGTAGACCGGTAACCGGTCGGTCCATGAACAAGTCACATTATGAAGGCAAGCCTGTCAATAGACTGACTGGTACAGCTGGGTTTAAATTGGCAGGGCATACATTTTCCAAAAATCGGAGGTCATGTGCAACCCAAAAAATCATGCCCCCCACTGTGCCCCCACCGTGTTGTGGTCACATTTCATCCCCTTTTTGTATTTGCATAGCTCCTGAACTCTCATATCCCATGATTTTCACTCTTTTGACAACTGCTTCTTGAGCCTTGTATCAATTGCTACCATGAACATACCAAATTTGGACTTCAAAATAACAGTGATATGAACCATCAGAGTGCCCAGTATTCAGAAAATGTGTACCCTGCAAATTTTAACCCAGCTGTACCAGTCAGTCTATCAACAGACACTCTGTGGCTTCATAATGTGACTGCAGGAAATGGACTGACCGGTCACTGGTCTAGGCCTCAAGTGTGAACTGGAGCTTGCCAATTACATCATGTGACTTCCATGACCATGTTTCATGGCTTCTTGACAGACTTATTGACTTTCAATGTGTCAATGCATCCTCTCACATGCATACTGGTCTGTTTAACAGATCTAAAACCATGGAAATTTTGTTTGAATCTCAAATGGAATTTCCATGCCAAGGTAAGCCTCCCAGCTCAATTCAGGGGCTTGTGATTAATTTTATCTAAAACCCTGCCACCTATGTCCACTGTTGCTGGTTCTTGACAAAACCAACCAATATTTGCCCTCACCACTGCCTATTCAATGCTATATACTCATTCCTGACAACTTTGGTGTGTTTTGACAAAACTGCCTGCCTCCTGGCCTCACTATTGTCTATTTGACACATTCTACCTGCCTTCAATAACTTTGGCCCATTTTTTGACAAAACTGGCTGCCTCCTGGCCTCATCATTGCCTATTTGACACCTACTCACCTTCAATGACTTTGGCCCATTTTTGACAGAACCAGTTGCCTCCTGGCCTCATTGTTGTCTATTTGACATCCCCCACCCAGATATAGACCTGCATCTATCCATAGAATGCATGGCCATCACCATGGATGGCATGGTAGGCATCCCTATTAAATGAGGGACTTATGATAGCTCAAATTTTCAAAATCCAAAGTTGAAAGATACATTGAATATAAATAGAACTCCTACATACAACAAAGTTCAAAGTTTAAATTTAGAATACAAGAATACAAGAGTTATTATCATCAAAAAGATAGTGCATATCAAGGGGTCTAAGCAAAGGGAGTAATTACTAAATGAATGCTGAACATTGGGTATTTGAACAAAAAAGAGGAAGGATATAAAAGGTAGGTGGAAGAATTGTTATTCAATGCCATCCAATGTCAATAGCCAGAACCTAAATCAAAACCTCAACTTCTTCTACTCCTTCTCTCCTCTACCCTGTCTGTTCTCTCCTGCTCTTGATCCCTCCCCTATAATAAAACATACCACACACCCATCTCCATGAGAACCCATCACATGACAACACACTCCTTATCCTCTGCCTTTGCACCCTGAATCCCCATCTCAGCGAACGTCGCAGGGTGTTTCTTGCCAGGCGTCATCGCAGCGGTTCCCAGCGTCGGTGTAGATCCTGCATAACAAAATGTTTCGTAAACTTCAAGGTCAGGTGAACACGAGCGAAACTAAGACATACCTCCAGCTTGAGCTTGAGCCGTAACAGGGATGGGTGGGACAGGCGGGACACTCGCAGAGTTGACAGAACCCTCCACACCAATGCTAAGTTTACCTTGTCGACCTGGTCCAGGCGAGGTCTGTCTTCCACCTAAAAAATATGATCGCAACCTCAGTTAATGAATATCGGTACGATATCGAGAACAAGACTTACCCTGATTATACGCAGAATGCGGTCGACCAGGCGACTGCATCCTTCCATTATGATGTAAATGCGGGGACGAAGTCCCCAGTCTCCCCCCTCCTCCTCCAGCAGACGTAGGTCTCCCAGGTGCAGCAGTCGAGACCGGCCTCCCAGAAGTCACATTGGGGGCCATAGGAGGAAGGGGAGGCACAGGCGGTGCCGTATTCGCAAGAGACTGCGCCGCACTCGACAGCGGCAAGAAATTCGACGCAACGCTGTTCTTCCTAACCAAATCCACAACCTGTCGAGGATCCCGCCCAGGCCGCTGGCTATACCCTGCGTTCTGCTGTTGTTGTTGAGACGGGCGCTGTTGATATTGCAGAGGCTGCACCGGTGGGGTCCCATATCCTTGATTCGGAGTCGCAGACTGTGGTCTCGCAGATTGAGGCTGAGGCCGTCTATTAAACCCTCCCACACCCGCACTATGAGGGACAGCCTGCTGCTGCTGTGCTCCAAGATTCGGATATGGCGGGGGAACCGGCAAAGTCGCACTATGCGGGACACTCAGCTGCGGCACACCAGACAGACCACCCATGAACGTCTCCCTCCTCGCGCTCTTCGCAGCCTCCTTCATCCTCGGGAACGTCCGGCCCTCGAACGGCGGACTGACCGCCTCCTCCTCCGCCCTTCTCCACGCCTGCGTCCGCGTCCTCTCCAGTCTTTGCTGATGCACTTCCTTGTCCAGCGCCACAGTCGAAGACTGGGTCTGCAGCGCCGTCAACCGCGCCGTCGCATCCGCATTCCCGAGTTGGGAGGCGAGGGTGTAGTAATGAATAGCGGTTTGGAGGTTAGGCTGTTGTCCAATTCCAACTTCCGCGTAGTACCTGTTTGTTAAATCAACGTTCAACACGGAAATAAAAGCATCAAGAAGGAACCAAACACGCACCCCATAGCAAAATGGCCCGAAGGCAACCCTCTCGCACTCGCTTTTTGAGCGAACGTCAGAGCAAGACCCTCGTCCTTCTCAAAATGGCCCACAGAATCGTCCGCAGAGGTAGCAATCGCCGCGCCACCCGTACTTCCACACAAGAACCACTTCGAGAGCGCCATATCAGCCTCGACCTCTCCAGCCTGCGACGCCAGCGAATAATACTGCACCGACAGCAGAGGGTCAAAGTAGAATGGCGGGTCCGCAAACTCGTACGCATGGCCGAGCTTGTACTGGGCCGGCGGATAGTGGAGGTAGGCCGAACGCTCGAGGTGCAGTCTCGACTCCAAGTGCGGTGAAGAGCCATTGGGGATCAAAGGCGGGTCCTGTGCAGAGGACGCGGAAGGCGGGTACGTCGCAAGGGCCTTCAGCTGCGCAAACGTGCTCGATGGGATCGTGATCGAGCTGAACTCGGAGAGGAGAAGAAGGGCGTAGACGTACGCCGGCTGCGGACATTCCAACGACGAGAGGACAGCCGCCCTATGCAGAATCGGGAGAGCAGTATTGTGGTTCGCGGAGAGAGACAGCTGACCGAGCAAGTGCGCCATTCCGATCCTCTAATCATTATCATCAACAATCAATATGCAATGATTAAAGATATCGAGATAGACGCACGTATAGACACGACTCGACACCCAACCTCGCTCCTCTCTCAAAACACTCTCTCGCGTGCTTGAGATCACCAAACGTCTCGTAGTCCCTCCCGAGCCTAAACCACGCACCCGCATACCCGCTCCTCGCCGCCGTTTCAAAGTCGCGGAAGGCCGATTTAGGATTATGAGGGATATGTGCGGGGAATGCACCGGTGGACGAGAACACAGCACGCATGTAGATAGATTCGGCCTGCCACGGGTCAAGAGGTGCTGACGAGCTGTTGTGCGGCTGCCCAGCCGGGAACGGCGCAGCAATAGCCAGCACCATGGGCACCGCAACATTGAGCATCTGCGCCAGCTCCGGGTCAAGCGCTGAAAATGGCATCGCGCCAATGATAGGGTCCGTCAGCGAGGGTATCGTCGCCCCCTGTGTCGTAAGCGTAAGATGCAGGTGGTGGGCCCTGTCCGCTAGAAACAATACATCTCTCGCCCAGGTGATCTTGAGAGATGGATCGAACTGGGGCTGTTGGATGGCCGGGAGGGCCTCTAGAAGGGTCCGGATGTTGGGCAGCTCTGCGGTGAGCGCGTTCGAGGACGGAGATGGAGGTGGGAGAGGCGGGGGCGGGGCAGCAGCGATAGTCATCGGTCCGGGGGTGGGGGGCAACGGGGTCGCTCGTGCGACGTTCCATGGGGTCCAGCCACCGTCGTCCACGGTGGCTGGCGCAGAGATCGGGTCCGACAGACCAAAAGAAGGGGTAGGCATAGCTGGGATAGCCTGGTGGTCCAGCGATTGACCGATGCTGGGATCGAACCGCTGCGGTCGAGGGGCAGCCAGTGGTGATGCCGCTGCGTATCGGTCCCTAGCCAGCTCCTGGCGCAAATCGGGCGGGAGAGGCGGGACTGGGGGTGCTGACCCGTGAGCCAGTTGCTGAGGCCGTGGAGGCACAGGTGGTACAGACATGGTGGACGTCGCTAAACAAGAACAGCCATTATAGCAAGATCAAATCAAAACCCCATCTGCTAACATCTCCCTTGGCACCCGCGAACGGAATCATCATGATATTTCTTGCATTTTGTTTGATCGGGACGGGCCAATACCCGCCAATACGTAGACCGTAGCTTCGGAGGCTTTTTGGCATCTGGGCAGCGAATCCACCTGCTACTTCAGAAATCAGAACCTCCAACTCAACGGTTATTGATAGATACTCCGTGCAGCAATTGTCATCGATATCGTCTATACTACGAAGCATCAGCATGACCGACAATCATTCCCAGACTAATAGAGAGTGGCCTATTGAATTGATAACGCTGCTACTTACCACGTCATTACGGCAGATCAAGCGGTCATCCTCGTAGAGTAGTGGGGAGGGGGGGGGATTCAGGAGAATAGGACCTGGTTCACTGGCAGAGGGATGTAGCTACTGAGCGCGCGGAGAGAAAAAAGGGAGGCAGTCAAAGTCCGAAACAAACTAGTAAACGTCAGTCACATATATATATCAAACAGATAGGAGCAACTCTTTCGACCATTCACATTCTAACTAGGTACTCAAACAAGGAGCATAAATCTATCGAGTGCCAATAATGAGAACACTTCGAAAACTGCAGGATGAACTCTCGACGCAACCAGAATTTCATGACGTCATTTTGCGCAAAGTCGTCTCCTCTGCAAAAAAACATATGCCACGTACCCGGATTGAACGAATGACCTTCCCATTACAAGTGGGACGCGCTACCACTACGCCAACGCGGCATTGGTAATTGTTCACTAAAGGGCATCAAGATCCGTGTTCCATTCCTTTACCGAAAGTTGGTTGGAACCACGTGGAATCATCTGCAGACACATAAATCGGTCGCATGGAATATCTCATCTCGTATATGGGTCAGTCCATTGCTTTGCTGCTGGTTAGTACTTGACTTAAGATCTAACAATAAGCGCCCGTTGTTGGCAACCAGTCGTACTACCAGATACCCTGTCACCGTAATGGGAGACAAAAAGAGCTTGCCTTCACTCAAAGACTAACCAACGATCCTCTCGACAGTACCGAGCTGCAAATTCACTTTGTTCGCCTACTGGACTGAAGAACAGTACTAGTGGCGCACCCCTCCCACCTGCTCTTCACGCAATCCTCCACGACGTACAAGCGGACCCGAAGCGCCATTCTCTGTGTGGAGGCTGTACTCAGAGGGGCCGTGGCTAGGCATAAGCCTAGTGTTGTGAGTTTTTTCTTTGTGCTTCGATGGATGTATGACTTGACGACTTTCGACTGAATCTGGCTAGCTCCTTGGACGACGACTTTGATGTTGATCTCGACACTCGACTCGCTGGAGGCAACTTCTTCGGGTCTATCAGGAAGGATATCCCACTTGCCTTATACACCGACGCATATGCTCCCTCACCTGAGACCATCAACAATTTGGATCCGCTTCATGCACGGCCTGCTGTTGTGTTGAAGGCTGCGCCCCCGGGCGAGTTTGGGCGCCTATGAGAGGTGTTGGCGCGTCTTCCGCTTCCAGTACGAATTTGAATTCTATGAGACCATCGACGAGCAACCATCATCTGGTGATATCGAAAACCCCTCATCGAAGGGGAGAAAGAGAGGAGGAGAGGAGGAGAGGGACAGTTGGGCTTGCGTATAAGAGACGTACGTTCGCTGCCATCAGGCGCCGTCTGCAAGCAGTAGCAAGATCTCGCCTTCTCAAGTCCAAATTTATGGGCAGACAGCGCAAGACCTTGTTGTCTAATTCAAGGACGTAGCATCCAGGCTCGACTAGGATCCAGACTCACTCTTAGAGGAAGTGCGCCGTTCAGCGGCCAACCCCTCGCATTCACAATCTGTGGGCAGCCGGCCAGGAACAAAGTTGGGTACGAGGATCCATCATCCATCGGATGCATCGAAATACTGTACGTACCTCAAGAACTGACAATTACCGTTTAAGTGCTCACACTCTGAGTTCGACGCAGAGTTATTATGCCGTTTAACTCGGGAAGCGTCACAAGTGAACGAAATATCATCAAGTCGGCGAGGACCCGCATACGCGGCCACCGCCAAGATGAACGACGATCTGAGCTCGTCTCCAGCGAGCGTCATATATAATTAGCAGATAACAATGAGCTCTGAGTTAGGCCGACGCTTGGACCTCGGGCGCCTAACAACGCACTTACATACCACATACCCTATTACGGGCCGGTAGCTACCGTACTAGACCTAACTACGATGAGGCCAAAAACTGCTCCAGTATGTCATCGACGTTCTACCTCGCCTTTCAGATCTCCTTGTCTCCTTCATCGCTCGACACTCTCAATCTTTTCAATCTGACATTCCCAGAAACGGAGTGAAATCAACCACCCAGGCTCAATCCAGCCAACCACAAAGGAATCAATCTACACCATGAAACAATGGCCTAACATCGAGAGCTGCTCCAACACGCTGAAACTCATGGGGGGGCCGGAATGCTCGTTACGGTTTTCTTCTTCTAGAGACTTCGACGGAGAGAGACTTCGATGGAGAGGAGGCGGTGGGCGATGTCGGTCCTGGATCGCCTCGCACTGCTCACCTGAACTACGTCAACAACCCCTTGGACAACGTCGAACTTGAAGTCGTCAGGCGACAGAGTATGAAACACTAGAAGCGGAGAGAAGCAGCGTCAAAGGGATACACAATGCCGGACGACACTCTTTCGCTGTGCCTAGCTAGTAGGGCAGTCTGCGTACAGTGGCGAGACATAGTCCTCTCCAGCCCACAATTATGGACGAATATCACCATAGATTTCGTCGAAGTGGGGGCTAACCCGGACGTGGCTCCACGCAGATTTCGCGCTTGGTTTGACCGTCTTCTTACATATGTGGTTCCTAACCGGTCTAATCCATAACCTGCCCATGAATTCTCCTGGGTTCTTAGAGGCACTCAACGCTGTTCATCTCGCTGCAGCAGAAGACCGGAAAGCTGGTCGGCCAACGGCAGCTATACTACCACCACTATTGACCACTATTGCGAATTCCCCGTATCGGCCGTGGAAGAACATGGTGCGAATAAACCTTCCACAATGGGCTTTGGCGTCGTCAAACCCATCACACGGTCTATCATTGGAGTCGTTAGATATACACTGCCCCGCCTTTGCTCATCTAACTATCTTCAGCGCCGAATATCGGGTTGAGCAGATGGTACCACCAGGCATCCGATCTCCGAACTATATTCCATCCCACCCCTTCGTGGCTTACCATTAAAGTTGTCGGAACGACTCCCAAAAACTATTACAGGTCTTCCTGTGCTCGTGTCCCTCTCGATTTACATGCCACCATCTCCGGACCATAGTGTAGAGAATGTTCGTGATATCCCAATCGCCCATAACCAAGTTCGTTCGCTTCACGTTAAAGACAATCTGGCCTTTTCAGTCTTTCGGTGGCCCACACTTCCCTGTCTTCGGAGTCTTTCTTTGGGAGCAATATCCATTGAGGACGAATCTAGCTTCAATGTCCCCGTTGACGTCCAGCTGGCAGCGTTATCATCTCTGGCACGTTCCAGATGCCCACTAGCCTAGCCTACATGGAAATGAGGGATCGCCTTCTCCCTAAATTGGAGCTTGATCGCGGGTCTTATCCACTAACCGAACCTTGCGAGTTCCCGACCTCCCCGGTTCCCACTTCACTAGTAGAACACCTCTCTCAAAACATGCCTCAGGCAGAAGCATACAATGACAATGGACTTCTACCATTCCCCGCCATCAAACGCTTCATATTCCGTGTCCAAGTGAGATATCCCCATAACGCCCAGAGACCTAGCACTTCTCCGTCGCGATCTTAATATCGAACTAGCCTTATCCGGACATCTCAATTAACGGACTCCACGACTTCAAACCTTTTATCGTTGAGGTTTTTCTCCTCGTCTATCGAACGGATAAAAACCCACTTTTGGTGCCTTGTCCGTGGCGCAAAGTCGACTTCCCTTGGGTCGGACAAGTGGCGGAACGTCAATATTCACATCTGTTCTAATCGCAAATGAAGGTACCAAAGCGCACAATCGCCCCGGGGTCCGAAGCCACCGTGACATTAGGACTAAAGACACCAAGGCATATGTACTTACTAACTCGCTCCCTACACCCAAAGAAAGCCTTTTCTTTTTGAACTATATTTATATTCTAACTTCTAAATAAGGGGTAGTGTATTTACTGAGATTCTGAGAAACGGACACGAGTTCCGATGACATGGAGATACTACCGAAGTCACTCATCAGCTTTACGCTGGTGTCCTGTAGTTCCCAAGTCATCCCGTCCCTAAAGGAAGGAAGCTCTTCAGGGCTTCAGGGTACCACAGGAAAAATGAAGCTCGAATCTACGATATCAGGACTTTATTTTCTTTCGTCCACACCGGGCCAAGTTATGTACCAACTGGATACCATTACTCCCGCAAAAGCAGTGTTGACGGGGAATTGCCTTACATACTTCATCAGTGATAGAATAAGTACGTTATGTTTTGTTTGTGATGGATCTCATTGTTCGAAGCAACTCGGGGCGCAGCTCTTGAATGCCGGACGGCAGACGATCAACAACATGGCTAGAGTTGAGAAAGATCCTCCTTTTCTAGCGCTAGATAATGAGCAACAACAACCGATGGGCGCTTAACCCACGATCCCATCCCTACTCGCAGCTGCGCCGCATCCTTCCACCCGGGGAATTACTGTAGGTGAAGCTGGGTGAAGGCGGCCGGGCTCGTTCGAGACTCTCACCAACATCATTTTTATCAATTATGATGAAGGAAACTGCCGGCATTCGAATTTCGAAGGCGGAGGTTTAGTATTTCCTTGCTCCAACATCATCGGGAACCACGAATAAACAGGAATAAACGCGTCAACGTCCAATGTATAAGCAGAATGACGCCCGTCGGGGTTCTAGGCTTCATCTCTTGCTTCGTGAAAGGCAAATCGGCAAATCACCCTCTTTCGAAGTTGATGGACTCAACTTCTATCTCCCATGATAACGTTTTCACCCGGATTGGCTTGACTTCTGTTCTGAAAATGGATGCGCTGGAATCTCGAGCGCTGTTGGGGTATCTCCGTCACGATGACATATGTTATATTGGCCCTGAGATTCGGACCCAGGACATGAATTAAATTCAATGGGACATGCCCGTCCTATCTCGCTTCACTGCTGAATTACAGTCGTTAATCCTTGATGTGCGGGGTCTTGAGAAGCGCAACGCCACAAGTGGCAAGGATCAACTACGATAAGGACACACATTCTCGTTCTGTTTGCATCTCAGGAAGAGTGGATTCAATACGCCGTCCATTCCCCACGAATACATCGGGTTTTACTCGCTCTTAGAATTATGGCCTGGACCAAGTTTCATTCCTACATAGTAGGGATTATGGCTGCTGAGGTGGAGAATGGTATTGTCGTACCTTGCTCGAGTCGAGTAGTAGTGTAACCTCTACGTAAATATTCGAGTTGAACTGGGTGACGAGGCCGTATCTCATTTTGGTGCATACACACATACAACCCCATCCACATCATATGCGTTGAAAACGGAGATGTAGTATTGGTTCGGTTCTACGATAACGGTCACAACATAAATAGCTACAAATTTCTGACAAAATGGGAACTCGAGTATGGATACATGAAGGGAGTCAGGGGACTGACTGATCAGTATAATGGCTACAGAGGGCGCTATTCGCGGCAAATAATTAAAAAGGTGGAAGGTGAACGAAAACAATTATCTAGTAAATAATCAAAAGCAGGTGAACGGAGGCAATAAGTAGGAAAGCAAATTGATACAGTGTATGCAAGAGCTTGTGCAAACGAGAGATATTAACTTGAATCGAAAGGACTGTCACTAATGGGTTCAATCAAAACGAAAGTGAGGATGGAAGCGTTAGTATGTGAGAAGTAGCTGAAATGAACGAGAGTCGAATAGATAACGAATGTTTAAAGTCAATAGATAGTAACCAATAAACGCGGATTAATGGCGGAATAATCAAGGAAAAGGAGGGTTCTGAGGGTGGAAAGCAGCATAGGTACCTGGAGCGGTATTAGTTGGAGACGACCCAGGCGCCCCCGACGGCAAATTAGGGTATGTGCTGCCATGGGGGATCGGAGTACGTGGTACGAGCGACCGATAAGACGATCCAGGCTGGTCGACAGGACTATTGGGATGCGAATGATGAGGAGAACCCGAGTGAGGGTGTCGAATATGGGAGACATGAGCGCCATAAGAGGATGATGGTGGACCCATTGCGTGCGGAGAATATGGAACGGAAGGAGAAATGGTCAATGACGGTGGATGGCCAGGATGGGTAATCCAAGCAGGGAAGGCCATATCTTCGAAGACAGCACCAATTAAATATGCTCCGGAGTTGATGGCCGGATAGATTATTATCCCACCCCCGGTTGCGGAAAGTTGGCTTTGGGGCCCAAAGGTGACGACCGCCACCTTGAACGCGTGAGATTCTCGACTACAACACGTACCCAAGGGGCGCTTACCTCTTCATTCTCGTGGAGCTGCCTCGAAAGGGCTCGGAAGTTGGCTCGATTGAGTTCTGTAGTCTCAGGATCAAGACGTTCGGGCAAGAAGTTGCATGTCGGGCGGCCATTTTCTTGCACATACTGCATCACCTGTCGAAGGAGGGGGCGGCTGTACAGTCGATGGATAACGAATTCTTGAGGCCATAGGTCAACTCTGCTAGAAGGAGCTCTATTAACCATTGACAGGGGAAGACATTCTGTACGAACTTATCACCGTCGGTTTCAACAGCGGAAACGAAAATCAACTCGGTGAGGTTTCTGTTGGAGTTGCGTAGTCCTGTCACGACGAATCTGCCCCTCCACGGTCGAACGCGTCGTTGACCCGAGAGTGAAGGAGAGGGGAAGGTGTCGAACTGAGTGGGTACGCGGAAAACCATTTCTATGCGATTGTCAAAAACGAGATCAAACCATGTCGCTCTTTAACTAGTTCCAGTTGATGGCGTGTTCCGTATCCGATTTGGAAGCACCTCCGTCTCAGGATACGAATGGAACAGGGACGAAGGAACGGTTCACCAGGCTGGCGGCTCCGGCTTTCGTCGCGTGGCAGCGGGTCGTGAAGGAGAAAGTGGTGGCCTGGGTATTCCGGTCGACCTGGCCAGAAAAGAAAGGGTTACAGAAGAAGCCGAAAAATTGGTTACTGGTAATGGATAGTGGTGGCTTGGAAACCTGGCTGAAATTTTGGAGACGCGACTGGAACCAAGTTGGGGTTAGCGATGTGGAAATTAGGTTTGGGTTGACATCTGTTGACATCATGCGCTTTCCGGATTTCTGAGTCAAACAATCCACGGAGAGTTTAATTTCAGCGGCTTAACTCCTGTAAGAAGCATGCTGAGCTGGAATGTGAGAGAAGGCTGAAGCCATGAGAATATTTTTGGCCCGATACGTAAGATATTTCGGGGTATGTACTTCTCCAAATGACGATGATTAATGATGCGAACCCACTTCTCAAATGCAGCGAGAAGCATACCTTTGGGGCGCGTTCAAAAATATGAACGAAAGGTCCCCACCCAGTATGTTCTATGCCTTCTGTCACTCAGCGCTAGAAGAGAAGCAGCCAATCTCTCAAGGCATCTGGAAGGGAGCATTCGGAGAAGTGGCACGACAACGGAACAATATAGCCACGTTGCCAAGGATCAAGCTCTTATCCCACGTGGCTCACACGCGCTTTCAGTAGCTTTCAGCCTACCATTTGGAGAATACGGTCAAATCGCCGTGATCCAGTCCTCGAAGCTCGCGAGACCGACGTAGCATTCCTGAATCGTTCATAGATCCTTTGTCGTCAATGACGACGCAATACCGGTTCGTCATTTAAATAGTTCTATATATACCCCTTACTGGACTGTTGACACCGGGACGGAGGAATGCAATGTCTGAATGTAGTTATCCCAGCCAGGCCCATCACCCCTATGACTCCTTATGACCAGCCTCAATTCAAGGCTTGGCTTAGGAAGCAAGCATAACGCCCACGGCGCGACAACGGAGGAATCTGCTGAATCTGCTCATGCGGAAAGCTCTCTGAGCAGGTAGCTCGGCCCCACGAAACCACACTTCTGGAAGATGCGGGAGCCCACTGCCCATGGGGCTCATACCTATAAACTTCCCCCGCATAACCACGAATCGCCCGGCTATCGGACGATAGTAGACGATAATAGAACACAGCGCTGATCAACGGGGACCTTCAGGTCTCCTTCTATATTTTATGGATCACAAACGGTAGGTCTATGTATGTACGCCACCGGAAAGCATAAGCGCCTATAAGCGCCGGAGAGTTCGAAACACCACAAGCTAGCTCCTAACAGTATTCTTTTTTCTCAGCAGAGGAGAGGGACATGGGTGCCAGTGGGTACCCCATGGGGCTCCTGACTGTATCAACTCAACCCTCCCCAGACTTCAAGGAGCGTCACCTAAGCATCGGCAGTGACATAAGAACGATTAAATTCAAGTAAATACAGTAGTGAGAGTACAGGCATATATCACGATCATGACATTACATAGACATTAGGCTACATACCAAGCGATTCACACAAATCCGAACGAAATCAAGAGCTCCATATTTCATCAAGGTACGTATCTGAAAGAAGGCCGTAGATACCAAGAAGGTGTTCAATATTGCAAGCTGGACGCGTTCATTTTCCGGGTAGAAATCTATTAATTAGGATTCAGCATCCGCGACAGTCGGCATGGTATTCGCAGGCAGGGGCAACCTGGAATTGATCTGGGCAACCTCCTGGTCAGCAACAATATCCGAGAAAACCGACAGGCAACCAAAATTTGCCACTTGACTCACCTCTTTACCAAGCTCCTCCAGCCCTTTCATCTGGCTTTGACGGAATTTCTCGAACGAAGTTTGAACACCCACAGCGTCTATTTCGGCTGCTTCCTTGGCGGCTCTTGCCGTTCTCAGATCTTCTTCGAGACTCTGAGTCTTAGCGACTTGATTTGCTAAATCGATCTCCAAAAACCCAGATTGTTTCTTCTCACCATCCAACTCCATCTGCAAACTCAACACATCTGCTTTCAGCCCAACATTCAACGCCCTAAGTTCCTCCCTCTCCAACTCCACCTCGGTAACCTTCCGTTTGCTTTCGTTCAATTCAGCCTTAACAATCCCAACTAGATTCTCCAAAAGAGTAATCCGTTCCTTGAATCGCTGCTGCTCCTTTTGGTGCCGAGTTTCCTCCACTACCAGGGAATGTTCTACGTTCGCAAAATTTTCTTTAGTGCCCGCAATCTCCGTAGACAAGTCCTGGATCCTTTTCTCCTTTCGCCCAGCCTCGGCCCTCCAACTCTCCAATTCCGACTGTGATGCACCCAATTCTTGACGAACTTGATCGAGTTGCCGTTCTCTCGTCACCAACTCCTCCTCAAGCCGACCCCGTCGCACATCGTCTTCCCCGAGTTTAGCGACTGCTTCTCCTAAAGCTAGCTCTTGCTCAACGGCCTGATTCTTCAACTTCTCGAGTTCGTCATTTAGTGCCTGTAATTGAGCCTGGAGCAGCCCCAGCTCCTCGTCTTTGCCATAAGAGCTCGATTCCAATTCAGCACATCTCTCGTCCGCCACCTTCAACTGGTCCCGGCTCTCCGATAAAGTTCTCTCCAGCTCGGAAATCGTAACGGCATTCAATTCGGCCTTTGCCCCCAGGCTCGCCACCCTTTCCGTGGACTGTTTCAGCTCACGACGTACATCTTGATTTTCGTTCGTCGCCAATTCAAGCTGTTCAGTAAGAGCCAGACTTTTCTTCCGTTCGACACATAGCTCTTGCACCACAGCTTCTTTTTCCTTTTGCAGCTCCTTCAACCTTGTTTGCATATCCTGGACAACAATCGCGTGGTTCGCGCCCTCCGACCTCGCCAACGCTTCCTTCTCCTTTACCATCTCCAGCTCCCGATTCAGCTCTTCAATCCTCCCGCTCCTTTCGGCGATATCCCGTTCCAGACCTTGGATACGATCAGAGAACGCTTCCTCCGCCTTCTCCAGTTCCCGTTCCGCGCTCCTAACTTGATTGCTCAATAAACTCTTCGCGGCTTCCAGTTGATCCTGCCCAACTCGAACGTCATCAGTAGGAGTAGCTTCGGGAGAAGACCAGACACGGCCTATTCCAGGCTCGTCCTCTTCAAGCTCGGTCTCCTCGCCATCGCTCGGGGCCGGAGTGGGCTGCTTGCTGATATCGGGAATGATAGATCCCGACTGGGTCCTTGTCAACCCCTTCGCAACCAAATGTTTTGCCTTTGTGAGACTCGGCGCAGGCGTCAACTGTTCACTGTGAACATGATAAGAGTTGAATCATTACGCAAAAGACAGAGAAGAAACTTACGTAGGCGGTAGATCCCCCAGTGGGGTCTCCTCTTCGTCACCATCGGCTTCCCTGTCTTCGTCGTCGGTGGGAGGGGCGGCATGACGACCCGAAATAGCCTCAACCTCATCCAAGCGCCTTCGCAACCCAGAGATAACATCTTCCTTTCCTCGTAACACATCTCGCAATCTAGCGTTCTCCTCCGCATACTCGTGATCAAGTTCGGTGATATCGGTCAATGGGGACAAGTCTCTTTCCATAGGACTAGCAAAGGTGATAGACTTTCGAGGACGACCCCTCCCTCTCCGAACGGGGGTAGCGCTCTCGGCGACTGTATCTGTAGCAGCAGTTGCCCTGGCAGTGGCATTCCTTGTCGACCTTGTACTGATACTACTCATCCTGGCTCTCTTTCGTGTAGGAGCAGCAGAGATGAAGGTTCCATCGTCGCCTGGTCCACCAATGGAACGACGCTTCTGAGGTGAGGCTGCAATGCTAGTCGCACGCCGGATGATTCGCTCGTCCGAATCAGCAACGTAGCGCACACTACGCTTGGCGGCAGATATTCTAGAAATTCAAACATAAGAAGCTTAAATCGAACAAAGAGTAGTGTACCATACGTGTTTCTGCCTTCTGTGGTTAAGAAGACGTGTTGGTCGTTGGTCCCCACAACGCCTTCTTCTGCCTGGCGATCCCATCAGCACGCGTGGCACTCTGGAAGAGGCAAAAACCAACTCACGAGTTTGTGGACTGCTTTCGTTACCCAGTGACTCCATTGCGGTCCTAAAGGATCCTTCTTTGCCTCGGCGTTCTTCTTTACTGCGATTAAAGTCCATTAAGTGAACTGGAGGCTGACAGCGAACTGCTGCTTCCACATACCTTGAGCACGGAGTGTTGCCATATGTACGCTATGCCTGCGGTGTTCTTTCTGAACCTGCGAAAGAGCACTCAGAACGCCTAAACGCGTGAATACGTTAG
The DNA here is from genome assembly GCA_900156845.1 of Coprinopsis strossmayeri. Lineage (NCBI taxonomy): Eukaryota > Fungi > Basidiomycota > Agaricomycetes > Agaricales > Psathyrellaceae > Coprinopsis > Coprinopsis strossmayeri. Next base: position 16,129 of record FTPT01000272.1, read on the forward strand.
CCTCATAACCCAATGCCACGCTCAAGCCACGCTATAAATTTCCCTTACGTTCCGCGTACGAAAGCTTGTGAACTTTGTTCGTTTTGGTAGGCGCCATCTTCAGTTAAACACGAAAAGGTTTGTAGATATTAGGTATTAGATAGCGAGTATATGAATTCGGGGGGGATGAAGTCGTGGACAGTGGGAAAGCCTAATTAACGGAGTGGCTAATGACTCCAACCCTTTATACTCCGATGCGCCACCGATGATGTAACGCGGCGCCGGCACCGACGATTTCCTTATCTGGGGCTCCCGTAGAGCGCCCTTGCCTAATACGGTCACCGACAATCTCTATCACATGGCCGACGGTTGAAAACCTATGCAGCAGCTAATGTATGTAGCACGATTCGCGCGACACAGAGTGGTAGAATTTTCCGAATGTTCGAGGGGAGATTCCACTTGCTTAGGCTGGAGTAAGGTGGGGTCTTTCGAACGAGAAATTTATGGCTGTAAACTGCAACTTAGTTTGGAGGTATAGAAGTAGCTACAGAGATTGCGTGTGGTTCTCACATCAGTAAAAAACCCAGTATGGGTATCAGAGAGACCTTCGCTAGATTCAACTCATCGCCTGCGACACTGCGGATGAAGGGCTCATTTCTCGCCGTAGAAAAAATGCTGAAATGGTGAGAATTGTCCTTATGTCCTCCGTTTGTTTTTTTCACATCAGCCTTGAATCATTTCATTTACACGCATCAAACACGAAAATGGCGTTTCAATATGGTGCACGCGGGTGCTCGTGCTCGTACGCGAGTCGGAGGATAGCTGAGTTGTATGTTTGCCTAACGGCGGGCACCCGAGGTTTTTGTATCTTTAGATTTGTTTTTGGTGTAACTACTATGGATGTTCAATGACGCTGGGCTCTTGCTTTTTGAATCTTGATTGGGCAGGACGGTAACTATAACTGGTAAGTAAGATAACTTCAAGACTCCGTCGGATGAGCCCGCGGATCAGGGGTACTCCTAAAATTGCGCCTTGCAAATCCAATGAGCGCGGACTATACACTGCTCGATCCTCTGTACCTTTTGGAACCCTACAACCGAGTACTCTCTTTTCTGTGGGCCTGATATGCGGTGGATTCAATGACCTCCCATTAATATTGATCATGAGTGATCGTGCTGTTATTTGGGATCCCACTGTATCCGTTATATTACAAGTACAGCAATTTGCAACTAATCATAACGGTCTGTGTATACATGATGTGATGGAAATACGACGCGGGGACTTCTGTAAATTCACGAAGGAGACAATTCCTTGCATCCGGACTTGGCACGTGCGTCCACGCTAATTAGCCATTTCGACAAACTTTGGCAAGTGCCATGGCACTCCTGAACAGAAAGAAACTGTAACGATTATATTCTCTGTATAGCCTGAGATCCCAATTGACATAGCTAAAGTGTTACTCTTTTTCTTAGTTTGAAATCACCGAATCAAAGTTACTCCGGCTCTGGGGCACCTCAGCGGCAACCCTGCTCAAGCTAACTTGTGACACCATTTGCCCTGGCATCGAGTCGATAAACACCAACGAAGTTAAGTCGTCTGGTTTGGGCCGTATGTCACGCCCCAGCCCCACTCGTACATTGATAAGCATAAACGCGATGCCTGCGACGGCGGGGCCAGACTCTAGCATGAGCATTGTAACTGAAGCACGCGTTTCGTAGGCCGCGAGGGTGGCGATGGACCAGATACTGGGACGATACTCTATTAGCTCTGCAAGGAACATTACTCGGAGCTGAACTGGTTACCTGTGAATAGTCGCGCTCTCCATGATCATGACAAGGGTAGACTTCGCCACCAGAATCGAGGGTCAGAGGCGGTTCACCCAAACACGAAGTCAGCTCACTTTATGGGTGTTCTTTGTGTAAATTGCGGTCTGCGAGCTAATCCGAAGGATGTAATATCCGAGACAGGCTGGACGAGCATTTGAGCAAAACTGCTGGAGATTGACCGATAGGACTCACTAGAACAGTAGATATTCGAGCTGAAGGGGAAAAAACTTGATTAGCAAGAATAGTGATGGTTGGCGTTACGACGTACAAAGCTGTAAGAGCAGAATTTGCAAGAATCCATGGTTTGATTGTTGAATCGAAGATATTGCTAGAACTCTGGGCGTTGACAAACCAATGAGCGGTTTTCATGCCACATACTGTCCATTGCATTAGAATATGCTACTTCGAATGAGGACATAGCATTATACCGAAAAAACCGATAACCGCTCCAATTGGGGGGATAATGATCAATTTTGAGCGGCTAGATACCACCCAAAGCCTCCAAATCTGGCAAATATGGTCTTATTAGAGTGCCTTTATCCCCATACGACTTTTAAAACTTACCAGCAGTAAGTCGATGAGAGGGACGGATGTTCCAACTAGAATGGCCAAGGGTACGACCGTAGGTTGAGTTAAATCAAAGAAGACTTTCAAAGGTGGGCGATGGGAGTTGATGTAATCCACAGAGGCCATAAGGCGAATAATCATAAAGATACAATGCTAGAAATCCAAATTCTAAACGACAATAATGATTTGGAGACTGACAAGACTTACCGCAAAGACAGTCGAAAATAGTAGAAGGCTTCCAAAGAGCAAAGGGTGCCCCAGACGGCGGAGAAGCAATAGAAATTGCTTCTTGAAATTCAAAGTGGGAGTTGAAACTTCTTTGAACATGCCGTTCGACCGCCGGCACCACCATAGGTATGTGGATGTGATGGTCAGAACGATGAAGATCCCGTTCAGAAAGACCTCGAAGACCACAGCAAAGAATGCCATATACAGGTCCATTGATGATATCGTGACGTCTGGCACTAGTGGCGTGTATCCTGGCTGCATTACTAGTGGCAACGAAAGCGGAGGGAGACAGTGGGGCGTACAGGGAACGTCGGTTTCTTCAGTGCACTACTATATCAATGAAACCAAGAGTCCGATCGTCTGTCTATAAAATTAGAAAACCTAGTGGCGAATAGCATTTGACAAAGACGCGTAAATCATTACAGTGGGTTGCTTATCTTACTGGCAAACATATCCAAGAACTTGACTTCTGATGGATACAGTAAAAAATACCATGCGACGCGAGGCTTCTCGCGACTGTCGCGTTGCTCACAGTACAACCTTTGGCTACCCCACAAGATTCAATATACCTCGATATATTTTGCCTGTAGCCCAATTGTAATTGAGCTCTATCGAGTGCGTTGGTGTGGCCATATCACGATTTTCAAATTCAAATGTTTGCAGCTCCAAAGGTGATAGCATCTGTCAGAGACTAAGGCTTCTTAGGCCAAAGAAAGGCACAGCTGTCGTATTGCCTCTGGCGATGACCTCGGCTTTGCCCTCTTATAGACGCCCAAAAGGAATCTGCCGCCATGAATCAGCTGGTATAAATAGATGAAACCACTGTACGACTGACGGTTGACGTACTATGTACAGTACAGCCTAGCTGCCTGTGGGATTCTACCAATTAGATCACTTTCTCTACTGGTGTCTGCAGGGCAAATATCCCTCACCTGGACTAACAGTAGAGTGCGGAGCCTTAATGAGGCTTAGCGCTTTATCCCATCCGAGTTCTGATATGTAGGTATCCTTAGAGACAGTGATGCAATCGAGGACAGTCCTCGGTAAACAAGCTTTTTTTTTTGCCGTTTCGGGGTTTTACTTCACTAGAACAACTTCAAACATGACGGCGACTCTCTAAGTGCGCTCAACCCAGACAGACGAGGATGTGCTCAGCGCCGACTTGGGGGAGGATGGTGGGAGGGCAGATAGAATGTGCGATGTCCGAACATAGACTCCCAGTGCTTGGCCTGAAGTTGGAGATGTAACCCAGTACTGGTTGTCCTGAGGTACTCCCGGAAGGTACCCTCGGAAGTCTGGAAGGGTGAATAACCGTCAATTGGTCATGCATCATAGTTTAGGCTCAACATTCGAACTTTTCAAGGCCTAAGTAACGTTAACCAACCGCAACGGGTCGGTAACGGGTTCGTACGATGCTCGCACTCCACTCCATCATGGCTCAGGACGGACACGAAACATCACATCGTATGTCCTGTCGTTTCTGAAACGATCCGATCCAATGTAAGCGACGACTCTATAGCGCAAGGCCATCCAATTGCAATGTGGATAGTGGGCAACGATCAGGGTACATGGCCATAGATTTGGTATATCACTCGTAATGGTTCAGCTGGGCAATGTGGAAGGCTGCCAGCCCTGTAAACTGGGCGACCAACAGTCCACCAGAAGAGGAGTCTGCAGGCCCATATCGTCGAACGACAGATTTCGGCGCATATAACATACACAACTCGGGAAAAACTGGTAATACAGACGAACAGAGTCAAAGCAAAAATCTCCAACTGACTTGGTCTTCTGGGCGATCCTATTGCGACAACGGACGTCCTACTCTGCCAGACTCGTGGTCCCAAAAGCTTTGACAATCCCACCAGCAGGCTAACAAGGGTCTTGATGCGGATAAGGAAATTCTTTTAATTCTTGAGCTACAATTAGCTCGTTAGGGCCAATCCCAATCCTCGATTGACTCGCGTTTGGAGTAATGAGCGAGATATGGCTTTGGCTTTTGTTCTGGGACATTTGGATGACTTCAGACTGTCTGCTTAGGCTATCCCGCGTCGACGCTCCTCCCTGGAGAGTCTGAGTCTGGTAAGCGAGCACTAACGACGCAAGTTTATCCGGTTCGGGGCGGACATCCCACCCCAGCCCCACTCGGACGTTGATGAGCATGAAGGCGATGCCTGCAACTGCTGGGCCTGTTTCCAGCACGAGCATGGTAACGGAGGCCCGCGTTTGGTAGACGATGAAGGTGAGGATGGACCATATACTGTAGTTGAACACTTTGTTAATTTGAAGGACCCCAGTGGGAAAATTGAATTTGGAGCTTACCTGTGGATGGCTGCGCTCTCCATGATCATGGCGACTGTGGGCTATATAGAGACGATTACTCAGACATTGCATGTATGAATGCAGGCGAGCGAGCGGTCGGCTCACCCTATGGTCCGTTTTGGTATAGATCGCCGTCTGAGAGCTGATCTGGTGGATGTAATATGCGAGACTAACTAGTTGAACGCTTAAGTGAAGGCTTGTCGAATTATGGATGTCGAGCCCACCGGAACAGTAGATATTCGAGCTAAAGCAATGAATTAACTCGTTAGCGGATGGTTGGGAGTCAGAAAAAACTCTCAATGGACATAGTACGTACAAGGCCGTAAGAACAGACTGTGGAATTATCCAAGTTCTGATCGTTGAATCGAAGATGGTACTAGACTTCTGGGCGTCAACAAACCAATGTGCAGTTCCCACAGCGCATACTGGGTTGCTTCAGCGCAAGCTACGTCACGAGAAAATGAGACTTACCAAAGAAGCCCACGACAGCCGCAATCGGAGGAATTATCAACATTTTTGACCGACTAGATACCAACCAAAGTCTCCATATCTAAGGGCGGATAGATTATAAGTAGATTCTAACAGATCCTCAATATTTAGACTTACCAGCAATAAGTCGACCAAAGGAATTGATATTGCGCTCAATATTGCCATCGGTACCACTGTAGGATGAGATAAATCGTTGAAAATCTCCGTCGGTGGGCGCAGTGAGTTGATGTAGTCCACAGACGCCATCAGGCGAGCAATCATGCAGATACAGTGCTGTAGATCGGAATATTGAACTAGAATATCGATTTATAAGCTCAAACGAGAATTACCGCAAACACAGCCAGAAATAATAGAATGGTCCCGGACAGTAAAGGATGCTTCAAGCGCCCGAGAAGCATCAAGGCTTGCTGCTTGAAAGGTAAAGGGCGAGGTGATATTTCTTTGAACATCCCCCGAGACCGGCTGAACCAGAGATACAGAGCTGTGGAGGTAAGAACGACGAAGATTCCGTTTAGGAAGGTCTCAAAGACCACCGCAAGGAACGCTAAGTACAGATCTGTCATAGACTTTTTGGTGGATCGAATAACGTTACTGAGAAGTCGGCTGCGTTGTTGGAAGACGAGGCGGTAAAAGCGGGGAGAGAGGGAGGGATAGCAAAAGGAGCGTCAGGTTCTTTACACGATCAATGGATGGGTTTATCAGCACCCCCGAACTTAATAGTCTGAGCCGAATATCACTCGACGAAGACACTGATTCAGTGACTGAAGCTAAGTCCAGCTTCCAAGCCGTCAATCAGAACCCTGGAATTACCCCAATGACGTGCCCCAAAGGAAGATATATGAACTCATTTGGGTAACAAGGACACAGGTGTCGCACCACCCCTTACGATGGTCTCGGGTTTGTCCTACAAGACCGCCGCCTAAATGCAGATTTCTGCCATAAGTAAACGACTGCTCACAAACTATTAATAATTGGCCACTATCATCTTTTAGACATGGTACCTGAGCGCATACCATGGGATCGCCTACTAATACAGTCTTTGAGGCGATCTTGATGCGAAATAGAATTGCCCTGGATTGATACCCGTCTATGAAGAGGGTTGGGGTTGAGAGACCAGCAGTGATCCTGACCAGATTATCTTTCGTACCCTTCAAGTCTGGCCTCCATCAGAAGTTTCAAAAGGGCCAGCCCATAAAATGAGGTAATTTATGCTGACGATCTGGATAATGGCGGCGTTGAACTTTGAACTTTGTAGAAAAACAAGCTTAAGGTGAAGGAAGCACAGCTCAACACGAAACGTCATACCACGTGAGCTGCACGTGCTGACGAGTCACGTTCGTTGACAATGATTCAGAATGGACCTTCGCGCGCTTATTCCCAACCACCAACTACCATGGCTCCAACCTCGCTCGAACTTCACGCAGAACAAGACAAACAGCTCGAATCCGCCAAAAAGATCCAGGATCAGCTGGAGCAAGCCGACTTGAAGCTCGAGCAGCATCTGAAAGCGTTCTCGGAATATAGATTGGAGTCTGATGATTTGCTGGACGGCGAAGACCTCAAATTGAAGGATCCAGCCATTGTGGCTGCGGATGTGGCAGCACAGATAGTACGTATATACGCCATTTACTTGTAGGACAAGTTACTGAAGCTCCTTTTCTAGTCATTCCTCCGAAAACTGAAGTTCCAATACCTCGAGCAAAACGCGAAGGACAAATACGTCAAGTCGATCGTTAGCGACATTGACGATGCCCCTATCGTTACAGCTGAGGACAACAGACAATTAGCTGCTACCAACGAAGAGAAAAAGGCTAAATTGAAGGTGGCGAAGGATGCGTTGGCAGAGGTGCAGCATAACATTCGGACGTTGGCTCCTATGGTCGAGCAAGGTACGTCCCGAGCGTGAACCTCTCGCATTTCCCATGTTAAACCCCCGATAGACTACGTTCGAGTGAAGGAAGCGACAGAACGCGCCAATTTCCTTGCTCAGAAGATCCTGGACGCCCGCCTTGCTCTAATGAGACTCCGCCAAACACACCCTCACCCCCGGCTTACGATCCCTATGGCGGACCAGAAGCTCGCGGACCAAGTGACTGAAATGCAAGAACTCAGCGACGAGGTCGAGGCTGTGAAGAAAGAGGTGAAAACTGTAAAGGAGAAAGCAAAAGCGGGAGCGCTGGAAGTTGAGAAGCTGCGAATACAGCAAACTGAATCGGAACGGGAGGTCGAGTCTTTGCATCTGGAGGACGACGACAACCGATTGGTCCCATTATACGACTGGTGTGTGCTTGATATTCATTTTTGGCTCTTATTATGGGTTTGACGTCTTCGATAGGTATACCGCGTCGCTACATCTCCACCGCTCAATATTTAACCTGGAGGAATCACATTCCGTCTCAGAAAACGAGCTCAGACTGACGTATAGAGTGGAAGGCACAGCGCCGGTGACGGTTGTCCTCATCTTTGTCCCGGATACACGGCAGTTGGCTGGAGTGGAGACCGTGGGTCTCGAAGAGATTGGGGTGGACACGACGGATATTATTGATCAACATCTGGTGACGGGTGATGTGGCGAACCTGATAGCTGTGCTGCTGTCACGGGCACGCGCAGCGCTGAGGTCGGTGTAGTACATTCGTTATGTTGTCTAATATGGAATCGCAGATCTAGACGGCCTTGTTACTTATGCCCCGTGCCGACCAAGGTTAGGAATATTCACCGCCCAATTTACCAGTCCTAAAGGCATCGTGGAATGTTCGTCAAAAGAAAGCCGATCTTACTCAACCCCTCCATGTTGGGACGGCTGACATTGCCCTTTGGCTAATTCTGAAAGAGTATTTGGGGTCTCTAACATCTGAGATTTACTTATCTCCTCGGTTTTTACATGGATAAACGATTTAGGACCTGCAGCATTCAGACCACTCACACCCCTGTAAGCCCTACCACATCCCGGTTTCCATTTCACCAAAACCAGGATGGGTTACTGGAGGCCGCAGTCCTCGTTCACCAAGAACTGGAAGCCTTGCATCATCGATCATCACAACAATTCATTTGGTCCATCCCACCATCACCCACGAGTCTGCTCCAGACGCCATGAGGTACGATCTCGAAGGGCAAACTCGGTGCCAAACCCGGCAAACAATGCTCCAGATCTCGGACTCCCGACGTTCCTTCTATGTATATCGGACCTTGAGCATTGGCTAAATATAACTTGTTTCCCTGTACGTGAGCTGCTGCGGGACGCTTAACCATCCTTGGGTACATATCGTAACCAGGACCCACCCGTATGGTGCCCGTTTTCATCCGGCTTTAATTCAAGGGAGTAATAGAGGGCACATCACCGTGACTACTACCGGATTCCCAAGTGATCCTTGTCGCAAGATCGCCTTGCTCGACTCGGACACAAACGGAGTCCCATTCAATAACTACAACGAGCGTCTAATTTAATCCGAATCCTACGTCGACACCCTTCGGCAGGAATCAGTCTCAGGCAGGCACGACCGCATGGTTTCGGTCGTTCATATATAGCTGGCGGAGCACCCGCAGTCGCGATTACTTGGTATGATAGCGGGTCAATAGAAATACAAGGTCGCACAACGAAATGAACGTACATATCTAGCAACGGGATCACGGAGTTCAAATTGGTATTATACAAATCGACTAAAGAGCAATGAGAAAAAGATCGGAGACGGGGAGTCCAAAGGAGCACCCAAACTCGAAACACGGGCCTAGATGGTTCTATTATTTCGTCATTCTTCTATGAGGCCCGCGATAGGCGCCTTACAAGATCCATCGGTGAAATCGTGACTTGCTACGAAAGAGCATCAGTGCTCAGCACCCACCAAAGTCTTCGTATCGAACATCTCCGTAGCGTTCTTTCGGGCCAGTTGCCAAGAAACTTTCATCTTGCAAGAACTGGAAACCGCAAGTCACGCTTCTGTGCGGGAGCGAATGGCCTGGTTAGATACCCAGCCAGGTCTTCTCAGCATTGGGGGTGAAAACACATTCAGCCCACCTGAACCTGGGCACGGTTCTATAACTCAATCTGTCTAGCCTCGCTGGATTAGGACTGTGCAAATCAGCAGCTGGACCGCTCATAGAAGTGCTGGATGTTTGGGACGCAAAAGCCGAGGGAGCGACGGAGTGGTAGAGGAAAGACTTTGAACTCAGGCCCCTCGAGGCTTGGACCCGATGACAATAACTTTCAAATTTAACTTCGCAGTTATTGGAAGTGTGTACACAGTGTCCGAGTAGACCATTAATGGGAGGTCAGCGCAGCTGACCCAAGGACAAGATAGGACAGGGGCACTTTCTGGCGCAGACGCGACGCGCTGTTTTGAGATGTTTGTCACAAGGGCATCTCAGGCAGCAGCGCGTCTTCTCTGTCTACAGACGCTTCTTGCCTTCGTCCACATCGCAAGAATCTCATCTCGGCTGACCATCAGCCATCGATTTTCCTTGCCCCACCCTCCTCCTCCCTGTTCTTCCGCCTTCCGGTGTGTTGAGTTGCTCTAACGGTGCCCAGCTCTCTGGGTCGGGATCAGGCTTGACAAGCCCTCCTCCATATTCCTCTCCAGGCACATCCGTGCTCTAGGTCTGGAAAAGCTCAGTTTGCAGCCCCTGACGCCTAGGCTCTCGGACCAGCATCGGGAAGCGTTCTTCGGGACACTCCTACTTTCATGCTCCTCGTGGTTCCTCCAGCACGGCGCTCGGTCTGGCTCTGTTTAGCGTGCCCCTCTCGGCCCGGTCGCGGGAGGTTTGGCTTAGCGGCACAAAACCCCACCTTTGCAAACTCGGACTTAGCATGTCCTTTGGAGACTTGCCCTTCCCTGCGTATCTAGCCCCTTCGCACTTCCCAACCCCGTGCGAACGATGTTTCGGCACCTTGAGTTGCCGATGCATCTGACAAGAGCCGATCAAACTCCCTATGGCTATGAATTCCGCGAGCGCTTAATTGAAGGATGTTGACTCCTCGCACTCGACAAGACATGGTCTCTCGTTTCAAGCACTATAAACATACCTCATCAAGTATATACACCATATGTACAATAACTGAGAATCTCAACGATCATTTTGTCCTATAAATCGGGTAAATACTCAAGAAAGCATCCAGCGCTCTCAATGCGGAACAGTCGAGCCCTTGTAAGTATCCGAGATAACAACACCGAGACTCTGCAACTCCATCACCATCGGCCGCGCATGAGGTGCTCTCCAACTCCCATCTTCCCGTGGCAATGGTCCCCGTAGCTGATCGCACCTTTGGCAAAAAGACAAGTTCAATGGTGGGCGGGGTGCTCGAGGACGATACCGTATCCGTGACCCGAGATTCCTCAATGTACGCAGCTCGAAGCTTGAAATAGGCAACAAGGTGCTCTAGGTCCATAAAATTGGGACAGATTTCGTGGGAATGGGCAATGAAGGTGCTGATGGCGGGAAACGAAACAGGGGTGTCACGGCAATTTTGGTCTCGTACAGACTTTATGCTTCGAATGAGGTGATGTCCGAGACAGTGAGTCGAAAATGAGAGGTCCTTTAGTGTCTTGATAGTCGATAGAGCCTTTACAACACGGGCCAACCCCACTTCAGAGTCCCCAGAGCTAAGGATGCCATGTATATCCACATCTGACAACGGGCACACAGAACGTTCGAGAAAAGAAATTAGATGCTGTGAATTGTCGCCCAACGGGGCTGCGGCGTTGATGTTTCTTGGAGGGAGCTTTCGCACGCGCAGTGCTCGAAGGGAGGGAAGGGTGAGCCACTGTAAAGTTGGAAGCGTCTCGTCTTCTATATCTAGCCGTAGATTCTGAATCCGATCGTGGACTAACATGGGGGCAGGACCGTCTATCCCACCGCTCCCCATGGCAGAAGCCAACCAGAGGGTGGTGAGCGCAGGAAACCCTATCATGATAGAGCGCAGCATTGGTAGAGCAGTCACTACATACACAAGGCGGCGAAGGCTAGGATGCGACACTGCCATGTGCACAAAGGACGGGGGCGGACCATACGCGGAAGGTCCGACCGCCAACTTCGCAAGAGCTGGGCAATGCATTCCTAATGGTACCTTCGGGACGTACAATGGGCCTTGCGAGATGCAAAACGAGGTGAGAAACCAAGATGGGAGAATCAAGCTGAACACGTTCTTCCACGGCCTGTACGGAGAGGTCAGGATAGCGGATGAGACGAGCGACAGCCCCTCCTGTTGGGTCGGTGTATATTCTGGATCGGAAATGGTGAGCGTGTGCCAGTTTCGATCCTCCGCCATAACGAGCAGGGTGTCCTTGATTGCCTCGAACTGAGAGGGTGACGGTATAACCCCCTCGTTTCTGGTAGTTGGGTGCAGGGCCATTATAAAGGTAAGGGGGAGCGAGCCTGCACGGTCGAACCAAGTGCGGATTCCACGTGGAAGTGTCACGGTGTCAAGGCCATCCATCACATCCTGGCGCCATACAGCGAGTCCTGTCCACAGCTCTGGACTCAAGAAAGCTACGTGGCGCCACTGCTTACATACCCTTCTGAGATCAGCGAACCTGCGTAGGCCAGCACTGTCCATGGGAAATTGAAGAGAGGCTTTAAGAAGTTTTGGTACCAGCTCTGGTGGAAAACGTCGTAGAGGAGACATAGCTAAGGCTTCGATCCCAGTCCTTCTTTCTTCCAGTGATGTTCTTTGTCCCTTTAAAGCTTCGACGCGACTCTGTAGCACTGTGAGGTCGCCGTCCAAGGCATTGACCATGCGTGAGATATCCGCAACGTGTTGCCTGAGAACTTGAAGCTCGGGCTCGTCGAGAGGTTCAGTGCTGGAATATAGCCTCTTCAAACAGTTTTCGAGTAAAATGGAGTTGGTTTTTGTCCCGTACATTGTGAGAGAACAAGTCGAACATGTTGGGGTCGACCTGGCACTTCTAAATCAATTCAACTTAAGAGCTGGCAATTGACAAAACTCCGCACTGACTCCGCCAGGGCTTAATTGAGCCATGGCGACATGGGAAAGGTACTACATTACAAAGTTATGGCCTTCGCAGACAGACCTGGACACCGGGTAATCTTGCGAGTGGTAGCGTACTATAGATTTTACTCGGTCTGCTTACGGGTTTAGTGTGTGTGTGTCAGGTTCACAGGTCGGTACGAGCTAGGGAAAAAGGAAGTGGCAGACCGTGATGTCAGTGCCGCGTCCGGGCGTGCGCGCTGCACTGCACTGCTACTTACCTTACCCCTTCTTTACCCTTACCCTCCCATTTGAAGTCTGCTTGTTTTCTGAATTTGTACCGTTTAATCAATTTACTGTTAGGGTCATTATTGAGGTAGTTATTGAATTTACCACTGAGTCTGATGTTAACACTGTAAACAAGTCTGCAAAACAAGTCTGATCCCTTTGGATTGGGACATTTTAGAGCACGAGCCAACGCATTAATTAGTTATTTAAGTACAGTTCGGATCTGCTCATGACTGGTGAGCCGAGTTCGATACATTCCATTCCAGTACTAGTGGGCCAACTTCCACAATATTAACTTCAGTCCGAATCAGGAGTGAGTCTTCATCACAGTGAATCCCCACAATACTCTCAAGTCCTACCAATGGAACAGTCAAATCCTCGGGGTATGGAAGCATATCCGTTACCATCGTTGTAAGTAATGATTTTCATGAAATTCCAAGCTTTTTTCCATTGTTTATTTTGATCATGGGACATATTCATGTGGTAGAAAATAGTGGTATTAGTGTGTATAAAGTATATTGAATGAAAGACATACAGAGCACTGGTGTACTGATAGTAAAGGCCACCTCTGTAGCTCCGCGACACTTGAAGTAGTACGCGACTGGAAGATAGGGGACGTGCCACGGCCGGACACTGCTTTTTCTACATGCCCGGTCGGTACTGACCATCAACCCCCAGATTGATTGATTACGAAGAGACCCCACACTCATCAATCTGGTACCCCTCCAGGGCCACAGGCAACTGTTCACTTATGCACTGATGAATGGACCTGAGGGATGTCCGTCTTGTAGAAGTCCAAAGGGCGAGGGATCCTTCCATGTTCAAAGACTGTCAATTAGTGTTCTGTTACTGCTCCGTTGAAGGCTATAGCTATCTAGGCGCCCGTATCTGCACTATACTAGGAGGCGGGTATGCTTGGCAGTGGAACGAAGACTCGGCGAACCATGTCATTGCGGCAAAGCCCGGGGATCTTATTCGCCGAGAAGACTTGAGATAGTTGCCGTTATGAATAAACAAGTGGTGAGGGCACGGTTATGAATTACATATATGGAGGAGCATGACAGACAGCTGTGACAATGCTAGTAATACTCGATGTCGCTGCGCTGGCAAGAGAAGAGAGCGGCAGTCAATGCGTCGACTATGGCATCTAGGCCGGTGAGCTCAGCCGAGGATGTGCTCTTGTTGCGCACGGGATACTGGGGAGCTATCCTGTTTAGAGTGATGGAGAGGGCAAGTAATCCCTCTATACATTCGTGCCACTGGTAATTTTTTCTTAGTTCTCGAAGGGGTATGTCTGTGCAACGGCACCAGGGTAAAAAAGAGGCGCGCAAACGATGGTGGTGGTTGGTAGCGGCGGATACCTACTTGCTCAGAGAAACGAACTTTGCCGAAAGGCTGGGCAATTGGCACATAGCGCGATCCAAAACACAAGCACTTTCTGCAGAATACCTGCAAGGAATCACGCATACCATTTTATGGAAGCTCTATGTCAAGCCTGCTAGATGCCCAAAGTCTTTGAGCTTTTCGACTGACAAACTGGGCTGTACATGTGTGAGATTAACATCTTTTCTTAACAGATAGATGCTGAAGTGCCCAAGGATGTAATAACCTACGTTGTTATGGCTTTAATTTATTCCAGACTTGTTGTAAGCATGGACAGACAAGGGTTAGAACGTTGAATGACGCAGTAATTCACCGATGTTGCTGTTTTTGGGACCCCGACGCCGATCATGACCCTCGCTGATCACCTCGATTGCCATTTTGGTCTTCACTTCTGCTCACCGCCATATATAAAGGTAGTTCGGTGAAAAGACCACCTATCTCGACATTCCCCCCAACAACCATCATCCCTTGTCTCCTTTTCATTGTCGCTCAAGTTGCTCTCCTCGTCGTTCGAACACCTCTGCTCATCGTTTAAACGCCTTTCCTCATCCTTTCCTCATCGTTTAAACACCTTTCCTCATCGTTGTATCACCCCTAATCATCGTTTAAACACCCCTCCTCATCGTTTAAACACCTTTCCTCACCCGTTGAGCTAGCTCTGAGGCTATCACCAACTTTCGCCTGCCTGTCATGCCTCTTCCTAGATTTCCTGCCGTCTTTGCTTCCTCCTCGATGTTGTCATCTGTCGCCGCCCTTTGCTAAGTTCTCGCTGGGCGACGGTTCCTTCTTCTCAGCAACGCGCAGATTACTCGTGTTGTTACCAACGACCCTCTGGCGACGCCTTGTTTGGGTCCTATGCTATCAAGGCCCTCTACTCTCTGGATCACCCTTCATCCTCATATTTTGGGGCTTTCTGGTACGGCATACTACTCGAGAATAGAGCCACCGCTTGCTTTAAGTTTTGGGCGCATATATGCGCTCGATGTGAATGCATATAGTCGTTGTATACGTTGTAAAACGTACATATATCAACCTTTTCTATCAGCAGCAACAGCCGACCCTGTGCAAGTCTCCCTCCTTTTCGCTGTTACTCTACAACTAACAACACTTCCGTTTGGACAGCTACGATCCCAAAAGCAAACCATGAGTTAATCCTCATACGGCATGTTATGCGCTATAGGACGCCAGTATCCTTTATGACCGATCAGCATTATTTCGACAAAGGCATTCGGACATAGCCTACGTACTTGGTATGTACTTCGGGTACTGTCTTCCCGTTGTGCTTATCCGGTAGCGGTCACTTCATTTTAATCGATCGATCTCTAGTTCCGTACCACAACGCCGGAGGGTACGCACAAATGTCGAACGATCACACGTATATGTTCGGTGTTTCGAGTTTCAATCAAGGAGTTAAAAACGATCAGGGCACCAATGGAAACATATAGAGTGAGCCTTAATAATTGGTTTAAGGCTGCCTTGTCCCTTTATTCTACTAATGCGCCAAATGAGGTTGTGCCTTAAAAACATCTTCTCAATTGAATCAAACGAGATGCCTTGCTCTCAGGTTTTCTTCTCGCTTCATCTTCTTCCCTTTTGGATGAAACGCCGTCCCAACCGCACCATACTCTCGGATCTCGGATCCCAAGTACGAGTTTCACGTCCAACTGATGCATTTAATACATTGGAAATGTTCATCGATATGAAATAGAGACGGCGTCCAAAGAGCTGGATTCGATTTGAATTTGTGGGACCCAGGACAGCGGATTGTAAGGTTACCGGAAGTAAAATACCGGCGGCAGACCCGGATCGTTGGATTTGCAATCGGCGATCTGTGAAATGACAAGCCAATTGGGTGCGTGGGAAATCTTGTGAGGAATCTTGATGTTGTTTGTTCGCTGAGGGTTCGATTCGCTGTGCTGGCGGTGCTCTCCTTTCGACTCTTCCCCCATTAACACCGTCAACGATACCGACCCAACCACCACTTGGCCCGTGCATTTCTTCATCCGCCTCTCATCCTCTCCATCGACCACGACATATTAGCTATCGGCTTTCATATTTTTCAGATTCCAAGCAGCCATTTAACAGGATTCAGCCTTTGAGCGGAATCGATTGCGACGACTGGGGTGATGTCGACGAATTCAATCTATAGTGTATGTTTTTTTTGCGTCATGCGATGGTCTTCTGCTCAAGGTGGTTGCTTGTAGCACCGGAATTTACAGCCTGCTGGGCGCTCGGCAGCTGGAGGGGCAGGGGGTGCAGGTGGGAGCGCTGGGCCTGCGGGTGCTGGTGGCGGCGCTGGAGGTGGACCGCCGCCCCCACCTGGAGCTGGCGGACCTGCTAATGCGGTTGGTGGAGGCCCTGGAGGCGTAGGAGGTCCTGGAGGCCAGCCCGTTCCTCTTGGAAACCCAAACGCCGCTCCCCAGCCGATTGGCATTGGCGGTGTACCTATTGGACCTGGCAGCATGGGCGTGGGTGGAGGACATGGAGGGCCAATAGGTCCTGGTGGGGCCCCTGTTTCCTTGAGATTGACCGAAAGCCTCGAGGCCATCAAAGGCGAGTTTGAAGCCCTCGTCAACGAGATCGACATCACCAAGAACCAGAAAGACGAACTGGAAGTCAAACGTAAGCCCTTTTGCTGTGCTCTCAAGCGCTTATACTTATGTTTCTGTTTTTCCTCGGCCAGTTGGAGCGCAAGTGAACGAATTGAACCATATCAGACGAGTTCTGTACGACCTTGAGGCCGCCCAAGTCAAAATTCGACAACAATACGAAGATGAATTGACGAGATTGAGAACGGAGCTGGCTGCTAGAGATAGTGCCGTTGCTTCTTCGTCCTCTGCACTCAATCCTTCCCGCCACGGTAGCTCCGGCCACCCAGGATTAGGACCCGGCGGAAGTGCGGTTGGAGGGCCAGGTGGACCCCCTGGAAACTATATGCATCCACCGGAGTACGAGAACGGCAGGATCAGGGATCTCCCGCCGAGTCTTGAGGCGAGGATCCATGGAAAGGAAGGCCCGAGTTCTTTGCGCGATAGAGAGCTTGACCGCGGAAGGGACCTTGGACGGGAGCTCAGGGATCGAGAGAGAGACCGGGAGAGAGACATGGTTGTCGATCGTGTTGGCGATCGCAGGCGCGATTTTGATATGGATAGAGAGCCACTTGGACGTGAACGTGACCGAGACCCTTTGGGCCGTGAACCGCTCGGACGAGAGCGAGAACGGGATAGGGAGCAGCTCGGGCGTGACAGGGATCGTGACTTGGGGAGAGAACCTTTGGGCAGGGAGAGGGATGTACGAGAACGTGAAAGGGAAAGAGACCAACTGGGAAGGGACAGAGACAGGGAGATAGACGGGAGAGACGCGAAGAGGATTAAGAAAGGTGACACATATAGGACCTTGTCTTAATCACAAATGCTAATTATATTTTGTAGATAATGGTGCACCTTACACCCCTGGCGGACCCAGCGGAAGTCATTCAACCACACCTCGACTTCCTCCATCACATATGTACGGTCCTGGTGGGCCTCCTCCTGTTGGGCCTGGCAATCCTCCAGGACCTACCCTCGGTGGACCTGGTGGGCCCCCGATGGGTCCTGTACCACCGACTGGATCACCTTACGCGTCCGGTGCACACGTTCCGTTAGGCCACCCGGCGAATGGGGCTAACCTCCAAGGACCGCCGCCAGTGGGCAAGACCGAGACGATGGGTGGCTTGGGCCTTGGGCCTCCGCCTGGCGTTGGTTCCGGTGCAACGTCGTCTGCCGGTGCTCTCCAACCGCTCGGTGCGCCTGGAAGTTCTGCTGCCGGTGCGGTGGCTGGTCCTGAAGAGTTCAACTATAACACTGTCCCTGCTGAGTTCAGGAAGGATGGTACCGATTGGTTTGCGGCATTCAATCCGAAGATCAAGAAAGGTTTGGATATCCAACTCGTTCACTCGTTCCAGCACAGCAGCGTGGTTTGTTGTGTCCAGTTCTCGCAGGACGGCAGGTTCTTGGCGACTGGATGTAATCAGACCGCCCAGATCTTCGATACGAAAACTGGCGCTCAAGTTTGGTGAGTGCTGATGCTCTTTCAGGCGGCGGTGTTTTGACGGCAAATGTATAGCGAACTTGCACATGAATCAGAAGCCCATACGGGTGATCTCTACATTCGAAGTGTGCGATTTAGTCCCGATGGAAAGCTGTTGGCTACTGGTGCTGAGGATCGACAGATTAGGGTGAGTATGAGCACGTTGCTTTATTGCATCATCTGATGTCGTCTCTAGATCTGGGACATCCAGNNCGAACGACCCGAATCTGGGATATGCTGGATAATGCCAACTGCAAAGTCTTCACTATCACCGATGTGATCGATCCAAACACCGATGCTGGCGTAACGTCTGTTGCGATTTCGCCGTCCACAACGCTTGTTGCCGCCGGATCTCTGGACAACATTATTCGGATTTGGGATGTCCAGTCGGGACATTTGTTAGAGAGGTTGAGGGGGCACACGAATAGCGTGTACAGTGTCGCATTTACCCCTGATGGTAAGGGGCTTGTGACGGGGAGTCTGGACAAGACATTGAAGCTTTGGGATATCTCTCATCTTGGGACAGCTGAAGGGCGGAGGAAGGCAGGGAGCGATCCCGATATACGGGATCGGATGGAGAGGGAGAGGTTGGACAGGGCTGAGCGGGAGGG
Organism: Coprinopsis strossmayeri; assembly: GCA_900156845.1. Taxonomy (NCBI): domain Eukaryota; kingdom Fungi; phylum Basidiomycota; class Agaricomycetes; order Agaricales; family Psathyrellaceae; genus Coprinopsis; species Coprinopsis strossmayeri. The sequence continues at coordinate 34,806 of FTPT01000272.1, forward strand.
TAAGCCTGTTAGGGGTGTTCATTGCATCATGGACTTCATCGGGCATAAGGTGTGTAGTATATCTATCTGAAGTGAAGACCTCGGCTGACGTAGAGTAGGATTATGTGCTTTCGGTTTCGATGAGCAGTGATTCAAGATGGGTTGTTTCGGGGTCCAAGGACCGGTGTGTCCATGTATGGGATTCGGGTAATGCAGTTCTGCAGTTGATGTTGCAGGGGCACAAGAATTCTGTCATCTCCCTCGATCTCAACTCGAACAACGACCTGTTGGCGACCGGAAGTGGGGATAGCTACGCGCGTATCTGTAAGTGGACATTTATCATTATCGTGACATGTTGGCTAATAGATCTTTTAGGGAGCCTGTCGCGATCACAAGGATGACGAAAAAAAGGCCTGGTGCTTCGAGTTTGAACGCTCGTGTTCCTGTCTCGTGTTCCACTTATGTGAACTCTCCTGCGTCCTAGTCTGCTGTTACTTCTTACGTGTTGCTACTGCCTATAGCTCTCTTTTGAACCAAAACTCATCTATTGTAGTACCCATGTCCGTGTTGCCTTTTTATCTGATCTACTCCTCGAGATTTATTGTCTAAGGACCTAGTCCTTTGTGCTACTGACCTTCGATTTATATACTCTGCTGTGTTTGGTGTACAGTACGGATGTACTACGTACGATTGTACTTGTACTATTATTTCTTTTCTCTCTTCTAAATAAGTTGGAGGCTTACGTTCAAGTTATAGTTACACTAGCGGCAATTCAATGTGTCCATGTTGGACTTTCCGCGGATCTGCCTGCTACGCAGCCTCACGCAATGGACATGAAAGCAAGTCATGAAAGCAAGTCTACCGTTGTTTGGAGAATGAATGCTTAACGAGGCTGAAATCGAACCCACGAACCGCCGGATGAGGTCGAGCTTCCGAGTTATCAGATATCATCACAGAATTCTTTCACGGGGATATTCCAGTCCTCGCGAGTGGATTGAAGCTCCGGTTATAAGGGAACAAACGGAAGAAAAGAAGAGTCAAGGCGATGGTTGCCTCCTCACCGGTACGAGGCTCTTTCCGCCAGAAATACTTGGAAAGATTCTGAAAGCGTCCCTCCCACTAAAGATGGACAGTGCCTGACGATAGGTGTTTGCTGGCCTCAGGTCTGTCTGCATGAGATGGCGCAATGTAGCCTTTCTGACTCCACAGTTGTGGGCAGAGGTTCTCATTATGATAGACTGCACTGATTCAGCGGACGGTCCTGAAGTAGTTCCAAGAGGCATCCGAACCTAGTTCGACAGGGCACACGACCTACCTCTCTCACAAAACGTATTAGAAGGAAAACGTCAGAAGACAGTATTTGGTATGATCTCACCGTTGCGAATCCGTTCTTTCAGCCGGGTCGAACGGAGGTGTTGCCCTTTTTACCTGCTGTTGGAATTTCTACGTAGTATCGGCCCTGGAAGAATTTGGCATGCATGATCACTCCACACTGCGTTATGACAGGTTTTGACCTTGCCAGATAACTCTCAACATCCACAAATATGTAATCTTAGTGACCAAGGACATTGGATGCATATTACGTGCAACCCACTTGACGCATTCGACGCTAATCCCAAATAGTGAGTTATAGATTTGGAAATATTCACAACTGCTCACCGTGTCTCTTTGTAGGTGTGCGGATTCTGCGGAATGGCTGAAAATGTCAACTGTTCCTTGCCACGTGTCGCACGGGCAGGAAAATGATCACCTGACGCATGATACTTATCATAATAACATATCATGAAGTGATCATGAAGCATCCGAACAGCTTTACAAAGCCTCTGCTCTAGCACTGGCCGACTCCGTGTACTGTGCCTCTGGTAGAGCTGCCAACTTCCTCCATCGCATATGTACGGACCTGGTGGGCCTCCTCCTGTTGGGCCTGGAAATCCTCCTACCCTCGGTGGTCCTGGTGGGACTGGATCACCTTACGCATCCGGTCCACACGTTCCGTTAGGCCACCCTGCGAATGGGGCTAACCTCCAAGGACCGCCTCCTGTGGCCCAGAACCTGACCGAGATGATGGGTGGCTTGGGCCTTGGGCCTCCGCCTGGCGTTGGTTCCGGTGCAACGTCGTCTGCCGGTGCTCTCCAACCGCTCGGTGCGCCGGGAAGTTCTGCTGCCGGTGCGGTGGCTGGTTCTGAAGAGTTCAACTATAACACTGTCCCTGCTGAGTTCAGGAAGAGTGGTACCAATTGGTTTGCGGCATTCAACCCGAAGATCAAGAAAAGTTTGGATATCCAACTCGTTCACTCGTTCCAGCACAGCAGCGTGGCTTGTTCTGTCCATTTCTCGCGGGACGGCAGGTTCTTGGCGACTGGATGTAACCACACCGCCCAGATCTTCGATACGAAAACTGGCGCTCAAGTTTGGTGAGTGCTGATGCTCTTTCAGGCGGCGGTGTTTTGACGGCAAATGTATAGCGAACTCGCACATGAATCAGAAGCGCATACAGGCGATAACTACGTTCGATTTAGCCCCGATGGAAAGTTGTTGGCTACTGGTGCTGAGGATCGACAGATTAGGGTGAGTATGAGCACGTTGCTTTATTGCATCATCTGATGTAGTCTCTAGATCTGGGACATCCNNAGATCGAACGACCCGAATCTGGGGTTTGCTGGGTAATGCCACTGACTGCAAAGTCTTCACCAACACCGACTCTGTGATCGATCCCACCGCTGCTGGTGTAACGTCTGTTGCGATTTCGCCGTCCACAATGCTTGTTGCCGCCGGATCCTTGGATAGCATCATTCGGATTTGGGATGTCCAGACGGGACAATTGTTGGAGAGGTTGAGGGGGCACACGAATAGCGTGTATAGTGTCGCATTTACCCCTGATGGTAAGGGGCTTGTGACGGGGAGTCTGGACAAGACATTGAAGCTTTGGGATATCTCTCATCTTGGGACAGTGGAAGGCCGGAGGAAGGCCGGGATCAATCCCGATATGCGGGATCGGGTGGAGAGGGAGAGATTGGACAGGGCTGAGCGGGAGGGCGAGGTTGTTAGGGGTGTTCATTGCATCATGGACTTCGTCGGGCATAAGGTGTGTGGTATATCTATCTGAAGTGAAGACCTCGGCTGACGTAGAGTAGGATTATGTGCTTTCGGTTTCAATGACCAGTGATCAAAGATGGGTTGTCTCGGGGTCCAAGGACCGGTGTGTCCATGTGTGGGATTCGGGTAATGCGGTTCTGCAGTTGATGCTGCAGGGGCACAAGAACTCTGTCATCTCCCTCGATCTCAACTCGAACAACGACCTGTTGGCGACCGGAAGCGGGGATAGCTACGCGCGTATCTGTAAGTGGACATATATCTTTGTCGTGACATGTTGGCTCAGATCTTTTAGGGAGCCTGTCGCGATCACAAGGATGACGAAAAAACAACATTTAGGCCTGGTGCTTCGAGTTTGAACGCTCGTGTACCTGTTTCGTGTTCCACTTATGTGATATTTCTCCTGTGTGCTAGTCTGCTGTTACTTCTTACGTGTTGCTACTGCCTATAGCTTTCTCAAACTCATCTGTTGCAATACCCATGTCCGCGTTGCCTTTATCCGAACTACTAGATTCATTGTCCAGAGACCTAGTCCTCTTGTGCTATTGACTTTCAACTTATATACTCTGCTGTGTTTGGTGTACGGTACGGCTGCACTACTTACGAGATTGTACTATTAGTCCTTTTTCCTCTTTTAAAAAGTCGGAGGTTTACGTTAGATTTGCACTGGCAACTCATGATCAACGTGCCCACGCTGGACTCTGCACGAATCCGCCTTCACTCAATGGACATGAAAGCAAGTGTCTACCATCGTTTGGGGGATGAATGCTTGACGAGGCTGAAATCGACCAACGAACCGCTGGAAGAGGTCGAGCTTCGAGTTGTCAGATCTCATCGCGGATTCCTTTGACGAGGACATTCCAGTCCTCGCGAGCGGGATTGAAGCTCCAGCTACAGGGATGCCTACTTCCCCGCCCTAACCTAGCTCTATATCGTCACGGTGGGATTCAATTCCAATTCACCTCAGTCCATTGTGCAGATCAAGGACTGGTATCTGCGCTCCCTACCAATTCTAGTGGGCCCCTGCACTGCCGTGGCGACGTTGGAGACTATCACAGGCTTTCCGGAACTCTGCCAACTCGACGTCACCATGATTGGTTTCGTGCAGAACAACTTTAACACGGTTGTACCGGTCGCCCATCATGATTGTCAGATTCAAACCTTTAGGATTGATGACCAGACCTTTTCGACCTTTGTGCGGCTCACGTTGCCCTCCCTTCTACGCCCTCATTTGCACCTCCCCAGCACTGAGTCCTCATTTGCACAACTATCACAGTAGTTTCATTCGTCAAATCCCAATATCTTTCTTGGAACGTTCTGCATGTCCACTGGAACATCTGGATATCCGCAAGATCCCCTCTTTCCTTACGACAAGACTAAATCACGTATCAAGGGACCTGCCCGCCATCCCAACCTTGAAGGTGCTTGAGCGCTCCATCTTGCACAACTTCCCGTTCAAAAGAAGGCGCCAAGGGTCATGACACATACTAGATCTCTACAGCTTTTGAAATAAGCGGTACAGCTGTCTTCGAACTGCTTTGCACACTGGAGGCTATCAAATTTTATAATCTTAGTGACCAAGGACTGGGAGGAAATCGAAATACCCAGAAGGCGCGGATCACGGCGTTAGCTCTACCAAGTTAAACCATTTAGGCGCCCGGATCGGTGATTAGCTATGCGTGCCGTGCCGCTAAGGGGATCGTCAACTATGCATGACAATTATAAACCTCCATTGCTCATTCAGGAGCATATGGTCATGACGAAAAAGAAGTTGATACATACGGCATCATTTGGCGCTTTAGCGATCTGGTCGCAAAGAAGTAATAGGCCACTTGCTTCCATTTCTTCCCTCAAAGGTCTTAGGTCACAAACCAGCTGGTGCGTACTCTTGCGATATATTGGACGGATATTGAATTCATGGAAAGTAGTGCGAGTATGAATTCGACCCTCTTTGGTTTTGCCGATTTCTTGAGCACATGTTGAATTAAGAACTCAATAGCAGTAGCAGTAGCTGATGGTACGCTTCATAAGTCATAACTATTACCCCTCACAGATTTCGATTTGAAACAAGTGCGATTGAGCGGACTTCGCCTCGGTGGAGACGGACACGGACAGGGGCCACCGCAATCCGTAACGAGCGGGAAATTCGTTAGCTAAATATACTGAATTACTGGAATAGATTCTTCGGTGCTTGCCACATCCTGTCACTTGGTGACACCTTCAGACCGTCTCTAGCCATAGGAATCCCGGCTGCGTTGTGTTTTGCGCTTCGAAAAGGGTAGGTTAACTGCTGGTGCTCTCGGAGATGATTGGATGTAGGGGTTAGACATGCCTCGTCCGAGTCAAAAGTTCTCCTTGAATGTCTCTGATAGCCATCTTGCGTCTAAATATGGTCCTCCCAGAGCTTGATACCGATCTGGCGAGGTGAGGTCATTGAAATAAAAATAACTATCTACGGGCCTAGTGTCCTGGTAGTCCTTGAAGTTCGAGAAATTGGAGGCCTTTTTGATCAGTGCACTTTCTCGCCTATATAAGGCTCACCACTTCCAGTCTGGTCTCGTCGGGGACCTCACCTCTTCTCTGCTTTCGAGTCCCATCTTAGTCCATCTTACTCCCATTAATTCTCTGCTCTTCACGCATATAATGACACGCAACGTGTTCACCGACCTCAAGCTTGCTGTAGCTCTCGTTCTCGGAGCAACGGCTGCTTCTACCTATGCTCAGACTTACACGGTGAAGAATAACTGTCCCACCGCGATTGATTGGTTCATCGGTCAGGATGCTCAAGGAAACTTGGCCACCGGAGCGTCTGTCGTCAAGACTGGCCTTGGACCCAATGCCGGTGGTTTTTACACTAGCAGTCATGGTGAAGGGCCAAATGGAAATTTCTTCCCTTCTCGGGCTGGATTTTTCTTGTCGGTAAGAGATCATTCAATGTAGTCTGAGCGGATCCTAACAACCTTGACACTGGATTAGCCAACCTATTGGCAATATTTCATCGTCCGAGACCAGAATCCCAACACCTTGAATACGGGAATTAGCATTACCCCCGACAAGCCTGCCGTAAGTCATACTCTCGCTCCCTCTCTTGCTCTCTGTCTCGTTATTAGGCAGTCGTTCACGCATCTTGCTTATTCCTTAACCCTCACAGGCTAACGGGTTTTGCACGACCGCCATATGTGACATAGGCAACTGTACGACGGCATACGAGTTCCCTCCCGTGTTCAATTCCCCAGTCCCGCCTCCCGCGGATCTCCCAGCTGGAGCCCCACCAAAGTACCAGTGCAAGGACCCGAATGTTAATTTCCTCATAACGTATGTATCTCCTACAATTATTTCTGGTCTCTAACAGTACATTTTTCTATCTATAACAGTTTCTGCCCATCAGGCAATTGGCCAACACCTCCTGGAATCCCTCTGCGACCCAGTGCTAGCAATGACAAGTGTATCGATGTTCGTGGTGGTGTCCTTGCCAATGGAACCCCTGTTCAAATGTTAGTTATACTCACTACGTTTCGAACTATCAAAGTAGAATATGGCTTACTGACGGAATCGCTATAATTTCATAGCTATGACTGTAACGGAACGAGCGCTCAGAAATGGGTGATCTATAAAGGAAGCACGCAAGTACGCTTGGCCGGAACTAACTTCTGTTTGGACGCTGGATCAAGTGAGTATCTTCTTTCAATGATGTTCCGTTCCCTCAACAACTCACCGTCTCTTTTCTCGATTGATAGACCCTGCCAATGGTGTCCAAATGAAGATTTGGGAATGCTTCGACAACCTCCCCGCTCAACAATGGTTCTATACCGTTGACGACCGTGTTGCTTTGGAGAACCAAGGTGCGCAATGTTTAAAGTCATGTGTTATTGATGTTAACTACAATCGTCGTGCTACAGGGTTGTGCCTTGACCTGACCAACGGAAATCTCACGAATTCGAACACTCTTCAGACCTGGCAATGCACTGATAACAATAACAACCAAGCTTGGAGCTTCAAGATCTTGTAATTCGTGGCCCGTAGGTCTACTGTTCATGACTAATGTACCTTTCTTTTCCGGTTTCATTCTTATCGACGACACCTTCCATGCCAGTGATGTGCCTCACGACATCGGTTGCTTGATTTTTTTACCTGTTCTACGAACACTTTGCGGACTTTGATAGATATCCTGTGTGATTATACTTGACACTTGCCTTCTCGATTATGTAGTAGACATAATACACTTTGCAGTTGCACTATCCAGAAGGATTGATCATATGCTACTATGTATACTGGCGGGGTTCTTTGATACCTGGTCATATGTCGATCACGATGATTGCCGGCCTTTCAGCAGGAATTGGAATTCGCATGGTTGCGCTAAGCTTGTTAAACCTGACTCGTCATCAAGAAATGGAACAGAACAGACCAGCATTCGACAACTGTATGAAGAAGCTTGAATCGACGAACGATCCCCTCAGAGTCATTACCGTTACATATATCATTACATATAGTCAATGACTAGATCCAGATGTGATTGTAGCCTAAGTTTTTTATGAATTCAAAATCATTAAATCCAGAAAGCGAAATCATTAGATGTAAGAAGTGAAATCATTAGGGATAAATGGCGAAATCATTGGGAATAAAATGAAATCATTAGGAAATAATGGCAAAATCATTAGGAATAAAATGAAATCATTAGGAATAATAGCAAAATCATTAGGAATAAACATGAAATCATTAGAAATATCAAACTAAATTTATTAATTCTATTCTGAAATCATTGGGATTTTAGATGTAGAAACCACTGATTTATTTCCATCTAGGATTATTAATTGGGGCCAGCTTCCCCTTATCCATGCCCCCCTTGAGCCATGGATAACTATTTGTCTGCCTGAGAGGCCGTAAGAAATTAAGAGCGAGTGCCGAGGACATAGGAATTGGCCGGCTATTATGCCCATCAATAGACCAGGAGGCAATAGCCTAATGATTTTGTTATATATTCAATGATTTCGCCAATGAAATTCCTAGTGATGTCGTCAAAGGATCCTAATGATTTTGTCTAATGATTTCACAATAGGTATCCTAATGATTCCGTCTTTATTCCTAATGATTTTGCCATTTATTCCTAATGATTTCACTTCTTACATCTAATGATTTCGCTTTCTGGATTTAATGATTTTGAATTCATAAAAAACTTAGGCTACAATCACATCTGGATCTAGTCATTGACTATAATATATGATATCTAGCTAACGGTAACTAGTGTCCCTCACCGATAGAGAAGCTCGGGTTGTCGCGGGCCATGTGGAAAGTCTATCAAAATAGATCGATACCTCCAACAACGAGGTAGCTATATTGAAAAGCAGAATCAAAATGATTGAGGAACAGAATACAAGGCTGAAGAAAGAGCACAAAAAGATCAAGGGAATGCTTAGTGCGTCTCCGCTCCGGTGTTTTCCTCCGGAAATCGTTGAGGAAGTCTTAGCAGCGTCTCTCAGCCACCTGGAGGGCATGGACAGGAATGGGCGGCGGGTGTTTGCTAGACTGAGGGCCGTCTGCAAACAGTGGAGAGATGTAGCCTTTTCGAGTCCCCAATTATGGGCTGAACTTGTTATGGATGCTCAAGATGTGGTGAACGGCCTTGAGGCAGTCCCATGAGGAATTCGCATTTGTTTCAGCCGTGCGCGCGATCGACCTCTCGAATTCAAAATGTACATGCAACGTGCCATAGACCATCGTGACGAAGGGCTTCCTGCTATCTTGGAATGATGTCTATCGCATCGTGACAGAGGAAGTAAGTAATACACGCTCTCAGCTTTGTACTCAACCCCTCGTCTCGGCTCTTGCAATGTAGGCCGTCTCGTTCAAGACCAACGATCGCACAGGGGATCTTGGGTACCCATACCCTTTGCACTCATTATTCCATTCCTACCCGGCGCGCTAAAATGGCTCATGATCAGCTCAGGCACGGTATGGATGGATTAACCGGCGCAGTCCCAGTAAAGGAACAGCCATCGTCTAGGTACAAACTCAAGGTAGCGTCACTGATTTTTTTTGGTGGAGCCTGTACCTTAGTATCAGGGAACGACAGCGGCCGTATGGCTCGCCTCGTTCCCTGGCACGTCCCTGATTTGATGCCACAAAGTGACCTCGTACAGTCTCCTGGGCTGGGCATGAGTAGAATTTTCTCAGGCGAGACAACCTCATTTGGAGAATCTCAATCTGCCCGATTAATTCTTCTGGTGCGCTCGTGGTGAGATGCGAGATGCGAAGGTTTACATAGTACAAGGGGGGCATAAAATGCATATATACTCTCGATAGAAAGAAACCTAGCTCTCTACCTCAAAGTGTATTACATAACTTTCAAGTGGAAATCCGGGAGGAGGAGGAGGAGGAAATTCTCGACGGAACTGTAATATCAGTCCATTTTTAACATAGTCTTCGAGTGCCGGCTTGATGTCGACACTACCACCCCCATCACCATCTGGGAATGGCTGTGGAGAGGACAGTACGAGGCGCTTGAGCTTGGCAATGTGGGAAGGAGAGGAATTGTGAAGTTGGGTTTTGGTCGCGATGAAAGAGAGTAGGGAGGTTGGGGAGAACATGAGTGGAGATTCAAGTTCAAGGATCTGCAATTGAGGGCATATTATTCTGCTAGCAGACGCCTTCTGAGTAGGCGGTTTAGACTCGGGTTTAAGGGTCGGATCTGGAGCCAGCGCTGAGAGGACTTCGTCGATGAACCCGTGTGGTCCGGCGGGGAGCGCCTCTGAGCGAGATTTAAGGATGTACGTGAGGGATAGAACCCTAAGAGTCTCCAAACACTTTAGCTCTGCGAGGAGAGCAATTAGAGATTGGGTGGGGTACGAGTCTGGGTGGATTGTGAGAGTGCGAAGGGAGTGAGGGGACATCAGCGCGGGGATAGGGATGTATTGCGTGAAGTGAAGGCTGAGGTCGGTTAGCGCTGGGAAGGACAGCGCATTGAGGATATTTGGGGTGATATGCCATAAGCCGGAGACATGGAAACGCTGCATCATAGGCAAATGAGCAATTCCGGTGAGTGCAGGCAAGGAACCCAACGCCATGGGGTTCAGCCTATACTCGATAGAGAATTCGAAGGTTCGAAGGGACGTGCAGCGTTTTAGGAGGTCTAGAAGGTCTTGATTTGTGAATGTGAAGTACATCCTCAGTAATGAAAGTCGGGTAAGCTGCCCCCAGTTGAGGGGAAGCAGGGAAGGCATGACCACGACACCCGATACTCTTACGTCGCAGAGGTTCTCTGCACGGAAGACGGATCCAGGTCCGACCAACGCTTCCTCTGCTTCCTCTGACACTCTGCGTGGCCGCCCCATACTCACGCAAAGGGAATGCAGCTTTGGCAGAGCAAGGCCTGTAAATGGGTGGATGTCCTGGAGGGAATGGAGCGATAGGCGGGAAATCCGGGGTGCAATGTTCGAATACACATCCCGGATGGAGTCGATGGGACCTGCTTTTGGAATGTTGGCATCCCAGTCGAAGATGGAGAGGGACAGAGGGGATTGTTTAGCCCGCTCCATCCATATCCTGAATGCAGAGACGCGGAGGTCCTCAATTCTTGTGTTGGTTGGAAAATATTCCGACGGGATCGCACTGGGGAGTGAGACATGGACTGTGGACCAGAGGGTAGGCGTCCCGAGGGCTACTTCCCGCCATCTGTGGGAGACCCAGGCCAATGTAGATGGCGCTTCCGTTCGAGAGAATGTAATGAGATTGGGATACCTGGGTAGGCATGCCATGAAAATCTCAGAGAGGATGTCGTCTGGCACTCTGCGCACTATGGACGCGATAGCCTTATGGGCATTGATGAAGTGGGAAATGCGTTCTCGCTTCTCTTGCAGCTGAGACAACCTCGTCTGGATGGTCTCAATCTCTCGATCGAGCTCGAGCAGCTCCTGTTGGGGTTCTTCCAAGAGCTCGTGGATGGCCTTGAGCTCTACGACTGAAGGGCTTGTGTTCGCACTTATGAAGCTTGCGAATGGTGAGGTGTTTGTATCCCATATCATCCCCATTATGGATCGAAGTGCGGCGTAGCTGCCAGAAAGGCTGGAGATCGTCGTGAGCCAGAGGGCGATAGCAATCAGAGGGGCGTACCCTGAAGATCATCGTGATAGATATTGAGTCCAAAGTTTATATAGCCTTCGATGATGGCACGAGGCATCATGGGATAGGGCCGAGCCAGGCCAATAGACCGGTGGCCGTTGCTCGTATGGGCAGAAGAATATCCAGATAAACTTTTATGAATCAGGATCCAACAGAGTACTAGTGTTGGCGGCATGGATGAAGGATTATACTCAGCTGAACCTAGGATTCGACGGCCTTTTAAATAGGCTTCTGTTCCATTGAAGACGGTAGAGTAAATATGTCGTTGGAAGCTGGCAGACGTGTCGACCACGTACTGTGTATTCGAATACATCAAATAGGCTTCTTTCCCATGTAGACCAGGCGGCCTTTCTTCTTTGCGCCGTCACCAGTCCCACCTTGAAGGAGCCCCTGAGGCAATTCAGGTGGCAAGGCTTCGAGCTCATCCTCCACTCTAACCCAATCATCGCTCGGGTTGGGCGCCAAGTCAATGCAGTAGGCTACAGCCCCAGCCTCAGCAAAGGCCTGCGCGATCTCGAGACCTATCCCACGGGCCGCACCTGTAACAAGCGCAACACGGTCAGTCAAGGCAAATGCGTTGAACATGGTACGTTGCGGAGTCTTGGTAGACATTTTGGGCAGGAGCCCTAGAGCCAATGGATTCGATGAGCCACAATTCAGCAACAAGATCTAGAGAGCGAACGAATTCGGACGTTTCAAAGCCCATCATCATGTCAGAAGTCGAGCTGGCGCGGCAGAGGGCCCTGAAGTCTTCTAATATCTCACACATGACGGCGTTAACAAACAGGGACCGGTTTTTCGAGTTATTTGAGGAAAGAAGGACTGAATGACATACTCAAGTGTATATCAAGAGATTCCGGAACTGCGCACACCAAAGTCAAAAACGGCTCATGGCTTCTCAGCGAGACTTTTGATTCAATTTTGACCGAGTTGGGTGTTAGTAATACGACTTTTGTTACGTTACAAGAACACGTTTCAAGTGAGAACCAGGCTAAGTACGAGAAATTATTCTTCCAAAACGTGACTTATTGAAGGGACGGGTTTCAAATTTAGCTATCAACGATTCTGTGTCATTTCAGACCCAGAGAGGACTTGACTAAGTGAGCAGATGGAAAAACAGAGAAGAATTGACTTCTCGAAGGGATCGTAAATGAAAACTGGGATTTCGGAAGGGAAGCTCAAAGAATATCTTTATTTAGCCCTTTTAATCCCGCTACATGATTCGGCTAGCAAAAAGCTCATAGTTAGTCTCGAGCCTGAGTTCTTAATATCACGGGATTTTATTCATGTCCGAGGACGATTCCAAGCCTTACAAAAGGTTGTTATAATTACATTTCCGACGGACTAACATTGGAAGTACTTTATTGGCACGCGACGGGGACTTGAAAATAGTAGAGGGTGAATGGAGCATCCAATGGAATAATGGAGACAGGATGCAGAGGATTGAAGAACCTCGCAGCTTGTATTATCGACTGTATTCTATGCACCATGTCACTACTAATAAACACATATTACACAGAGCCAGGGGCCCATCTAGTAAAAATGATATTCACGATTTAAGCAGAGTTGAACCTCGAAACACCTCCTGAGGGCCGGTGGCAACCTTGAAGCAGTCGCCATCATTGAATTAAGCGCTCGCGGGGCCCAAGCGGAGTTTGGTCAATATCCTGGCTGCTACGAGTGGCAGGATTGCGGCTCTAGCAGGTAGAGGCTCAGTGGAGGGACTCAAGGCGATGGTTGCTACCTCTCCTCTACGAAGCTTTGCACCAGAGGTACTCGGGGAGATTCTCACTGCCTCCCTCCCACCAAAGATGGACAGTGCCAGACGACGTACATTTGCTGACCTTAGGTCCGTCTGCAAGAAATGGCGCAATGTAGCCTTTTCAACTCCGCGGATGTGGGTCGAAGTGGTCATAAACTACAATGATATAGAGGTCGGTCTTCAAGCGGTTCCGCGAGGCATTCGAGCGTGGTT
>FTPT01000063.1:0-12303 GCA_900156845.1 Coprinopsis strossmayeri
AAGATTGTGGATGTCCCTTTCTACAAGAAATTGGACACCAAAACATTGACCACCCATGATTATGTTGAAGAGCCCATGGAGTCCTCTGCATTGCAGGAACACCTCTACCCGAGCAGTCCATTGCAGATTGTCAGGAACTCTGCAAAAAGCACCACATGTATGGTGTATCTCAATGGCTGGGACTCCAAATCAGGATCCCATGTGTGCAGCCTTGTGAACAAACCTCTGGTTGTCCTAGGTTGGCAATGCTTCATCTGAGCTTCATCCGAGCTGCTCAGGCAAACCTGGGTGCCCCCCTGTCAGCAATGCTGCAGGTGGGGACACCCTACTGGTAACTGCAAAGCCCCCTTGCAGCAATGTTCCAAGTGTAGTGAACCACACTTAGCTGATGAGCATCATCTGGTGGCTGGTTGCTGCAAAGGTAATCCCAAGGCTATGCCTCCCATCCCTAGAACTCCACAGGAGGAGCCATGTCCACACCTTGCTCAGTGCCCCAACTGTGGGGGCAACCATGAAGCCACTTCCAGAGCATGCATGTTCTGGTGACATTGCTTTGATCAAACCTGGGTTGAAGCTAAATATGCTGAGCCCCTCACTCACTCCCATTATCCAGCATGATGCAGGACACCAGTAGTAATGGGATTAGAGTACTGAGTTTTAACATTGCTATATGTATCTTGATGTTGTACTGGAACAGTTGAAGGATGAGTTTGATGTTCTATTCATTCAGGAGCTGCCATGGCAGACCATCAGACATGCACCATCAGCCAGGAACCCTGAGGGTGACCCAGTGGTTTGGGCACCAATCCATCCAGCATGGACCATCATAGTCAAAGAACCTGGTGATAATGAGGAAGAATGCCCAAGGGTGGTAACCTATGTCTCTGGACCTAAAAGGCCAGCCCCTGAAGCCTATGTACACCAAAGGTGGTACATGGCTGCCTCATGCATATAAGTTACCATCTCTTGCCTCCAGGATGACTAGATGTATTCTGGAATATGCCTCTATTGGCACTTACTATGAGCACTTCCATATTGATGGAAACCTCTCCTGTCAATGTGATGCTGTGCCTGAGACACAGGGCCATATCCTAGCTAGATGCAACAGCTTCAGACACCAAGGCCCTCTAAGCATGCTGGAGGCATTGATATCATTTCTGAACGCAAATCCTGAGGCATTTGCTTTCAAAACCTCTCAGGAGGGTGTTGGATGAAGAGGAGGGGCCATCTGGCTGGTCTGATGCTAGCCTGCCCTGGACTCTGTTGTGAAAACTGGAGAAAGCCTGGCATGTGTTTCATTCAGCCTTTTGCAACTGGGCCTCAAGAGGCAAAGGGAATAGTGTGCCTACTAGGGGGTGCTGGTGGACTTAGCAGCAGACTAGAGCTAGCAGGCAATGGATAGGTTGGGTTGGGCCTGAATTGGATATTTCATCATCTCAAGGGTCATGCTATGACCAGGGATACCGGCTGAGCTCCTATCTATCAAAGGAGAAATCTCCTGGGTTCAAATGCTGTTTACTCCTATAGATAGTAACTGGACTATGTTTGTGTACTGGAATACAAATTTGTTCATTCAAAAAAATAATAAAATAAAAAATGGATGCAAAAAGCACCCAGCAAGCTCATTTGAGCTTGCTGGGCACATGGAGAAGGTGGTGGGCAAGAAGGTGGCAGCGGCAGTGGTGGGTACAGCAAGTGCCTCACAAGTGGATAAGGTGGTGGTGGCAGAGGGTGCAGGAAGCACCTGGCGAGCTCAAATGAGCTTGCTGGATGCATGGAGAAGGTGGTGGAAAGCAGGTGCAGGAGGCATGGCAAAGGTGGCATCACATGGGTGTGCGATGGCCCAGGCAGGCAGGTGTGGGGCATGGCAAAGGTGGCTCCATGCAGGTGCTCAATGGTGGTAGCATCCAGGTGTGTGAAGGCAGTTGCACATGGGTGCTGGGTGCTGGGGGCATGTGGATACACATAGGTACATGAGGGTGCAGGGGATGCAGGCAGCAGCATGTGCTAAGTGGAGGGTGCTGTGGGTCAATTTGAGGCCCTTGTGACCCAGAAACTGCTAATCTTGGCATGAAAATCTGTTCCAGGTTGACATGGACTTTCTACAGCCCATGGATTAAACAAAAACATGTTGCACAATGCACAGACACCAGATGCTAGGAATAATACTCTGATTAGAAATATATTAAATATATAGTAAAAATATACAAATTTTTCTAATATATTTCAATTTAAAATATACAAGAAAATTTAAATTCATTCTTTTTCATCCAAGTATATAGTGAGATGTATAGTAAAAATATAAAGGCTTTATCAGCCAAAACTCTTTATATTTTTATTATTTGTCTTATTATATTTTGAGATGAAAATATGCAAAGAGATTTTTCTTTTATACTTCAAATGCAAATATATAAGAAAAAATTTGTATATTTTTACTATATATTTAATATATATCTAATGAAAATTTTATTCCTAGCATTCAGTGAGACATGTCCACTATACATGCATACTATAAGAAAACAAAAGACAACATGCAAAGTTTATGCTGTGCTGGTGCCAGTTACATGACTTTCAACCTGTCCCTGTACAACTCTTTAAGCTTTGCTCTTCCATCCTATACCTTGCTTAATTCACCTGTTTTTGCAACTCTCTAACACAACCAAATTGTTATAACTTTAAAACAAAGCAAAAAACATTCCCTGATTCTTCTAATGCAATGTAGGACTGTCAACTTTTGTATTATATTATTATACTTCCTATCATACTTTCTTTGTAGTGTATTTGGTTGTTTGTATCTATTTTACACTCCTTGTCTTGTCACAGCAGCTTCAAAATGGTTTGCCTTGCCTTATTTTCTCTGCACATTCACAGTATGCCTCTCCATTTCTTCACCCCTTCAATATGTCTTAACAAAGTCATCAGCTTCAGCTTCAAAGACTAATATCACCATCTTTTTTACAATCTGAGGATGGCCTCAACAACAGCAAAAGGCAGCACTCAATGTAGACACCACTTGCCATTCTTCCAAGTCATAAGTTTTTTCTTTCTTTTTTAAATCCATCTGACCAGATTTTTTAGGATAATATCTTCATTGTGCAGCTAGGATTTTTCAACAAGGGTTGTATTGTAAAAAGCTTCATTTTTTTTGCAATCTTGCATATTACTGATTCTACAACTTTTTTAAGTAAAAACATGAAAGCACTTGACAATATTGCTTAGAAAGATGGACTGGATTTGATGCCATTAGTATATATGCTTATACCTTTATATTATCTTGTATATTTTGTATTGTATTTATGTATAGCCCTTAATAATAATTAATGAAACTATTTTATCAATTCCCACATATGTTTTGAGAACAATCAAATGACTTTCAGCCTTCTTACAAAGCAATTTACAGATCTTCAAAGCTATTCAAGAGAATTTCCAGAGCATCTCAAAAGTGCTTTGGGGTGCTCTAAAACATTGTGCACAGAAAAGGTTGCTCCAGAGCTCTTCCATGTCTTTGGATTTCTGAGCAATCTGGAGGCCTCAGAGAGTTCCAGAATTCTCCTGGTCTCTGGGAGCAAAAATGTGTTTTTTTCTGATGGTTGACCAAGTTGACATTATGAACATCTGTTATGACTTCAAGCAGTCAAGTAAGAAGTTACTACAACAGTCAATAGTTCATTTGTCATTTGGTCATTTGTCATTTGTTGTTCATTGTTTATTGGAGCAGTTCTCTCAGGCAATGCTTAGAGAAAGCAAAGTCAATCTAAGAGTGAAGAATTTGGGTAAGAAGTGATCTCAATAACTGGCTGAAGACTACCTACTACAGATGTATAGTATTTATAGGTATTTGACAGGTAGAGACTAGCTAAAGAGAAAGGTAGATATGAAGAGTTTGGAGATATGATGTTAATGGAAGTGCAGTAAGTATGGATAAACAATAGAAAAGGAATTGGAGGTATGAGAAGTGCAGATAGGCAATAGATACAGAGTCCAGAAGGTAAGGAGTATAAGGAAAAAGTGTGTGTACATAATAACATCATTCAAGATTTTTGATAGTTTATGCAACAACAACAGCCCAATTGCCAAATACCTAATAGAGACNNGGTATACCTGTATTAGCTAAAGTATCCCTGCTCTCAAACCTTTACCAAGTCCACCACCTTCACTAGTAGCTGTAGCTATTATCCATAACTCTAATCCATAACTCTACAGCATTACCTATGAAAAATTATCCATAATTTACAGCTACCATCTTTGTACCATTTTTGCTCTTAGTATTTCTGTTACTAGCCAGATTGTATCAGCTGCAATCAGCATCAAGGTGCCTAGTAATGCAGCATTCTCCTATTTTAGATGTCTCTTGACAATATCAAAAGTCACATGTTCCAATCAAGTTCCACTTTCCTATCTTTCTGCCATTTTAATAAGAATTCCCACCTTCCTTCCTCTACTTTATTTTGGAAGATTAATTCTCGCCTTTCCATCTCTTCTTCAATTTAGAATTTACCAACTGCACAGCCATCCAAAGCATATTTGGGCCTTTGAGATCCAAAATTTCACTAAATTATCAAATTTATTCAATCTACCAGCTCTGGACTGAGCCCAACAAACATGCTGCATGAGATTTTTATATCCTCAGAATTGTATTTTTGAGCTCTTTTCAGATCTGCCCAGGATCAAGGTGAAATCCCAATATTTGACTTATAGATGTTATAGACTATGCATATGGGTTGCATGTTGTCCATATGTTCCAGTGACTATTAGTGGTTGATGAATCCATTTGTGGCTACATCAAAGAATGTCTTCAACTACTGGAAGTATTTCTTATGCTAGACAGAGAATGGATAAGGGGTAGAGTGGTTGTTATTGTGCTGCTTGGTTACAGGTAGTGGATATTCAAGTAGAATGAAGTGAAGAGATAACTAGGAAAGTATAGAGTTTAAATAGCAAAGACCATGTGGTAGTAGTAAGGCATATGCCTCATGAATAACATGTGGAATCTGTGGAATCACTTATAAACTATCAATGTGCAGTAGAGATGAGTAAGTGAAATGAAAAACATAAGGTAAGAGTGAGGTAGTATAGTAATATTGTATAGTAAGCATATATATTCATAACAATAGATAAATAAATACTTTGAAAATACATGTTCTACTGATTAAGACATGAAATAGAATCCAGAAAGAGATAATCAAAGCAGTCTAGCCAGGTGCATGGAGGAGAAAAGTCCCATTCTGCCCATGTATAGCCCTTGCTTATAGCTTCTAAATTGCAAATGTAGTGCAATGATTTTGCTTTTTTGCTATATTTAGGAAGATTGATGCTATTGAGAAGGCACTCTTGGTGCAGTGGTAGTTCTACCTATCCAAAAATGTTCCTCCATCTGTTTCAACCATTCTACAACAAAAACTAGGCCTATAAGCAAAGAAATGATAGAGTTATAGGCTAATGAGTAGTAGATATTGCTGCATTTGTAAGATAATCACATTTTTCACTTATTGAATGTTACTATTAAATTCTGAAAATACCACCATTGGATAGCCCTAATTGAACCAGTCTAGAAACTGAGAATAGCAGAAATGAGGGAGTTATGAGGGAAACAGTAATTGTAGAGAGGAGATCAGTTGCTATCAGTGATATCATTAGTGATAGCAATTAAACATTTAAGTGGCATCACTGATGGTGTTAAAAGTCTAAATATTTTTAGAGTTTTCCTTTTTTGGTAAATTTCATTTTAAAAAACATTTTAAATTTACATTCTTAGTAATTTCTATTTAAAGAAATTTTATTATTACCACAAATAGAAATATCTATTTGTGGTAATCTTTTATAATATATTATGTTTCCATTTTATTTTTGAGTGGATTTCCACTTTATTTCCACTAAATTATTGTGGAGGCTTCCACCTTTCCACACTGTATTTCCACTATATAGAATGGAAATAAAATTGGAAATAGAAATCAAATCAAAATAAAGTGGAACTTTAAAATAAATAAAAATTTTATAGTTATAATTGCAGCATATTAAATAGCTTGAATATGAAACAATCTCTTGTTAACTTATTAATGGTCCTTACATATAAGATGGATTCATATAGAAGTACTCTTAAAACATACATAGTATATAGCTTGAGTTTGAAACAATCTCTTGTTGACTTATCAATGGGCCTTACATTTAATTATATAGGAGTGCTCTTAAAATATAGTATAAAATAAATACAAGATATTAAGATAGCAAGGTAGTTGAATACATACAACAAATATAAAACATTAGATATCATAGTTATATAATTATATAGTAACAGGAACTGATAGCTGGGGCAATCCTAAAATTTTTGGCAAATTTTTTCATATTGGGACTCCAGATACTCTGTGGGATTGAGGCTTCCATGCATGAACACCTACATATCAACCCACTATCTGATGGGGATTCCATGTAGAAATGAGTGGATATTATTAGATATGGCATAAGGATGTGGAGTGGAATGGAAATGGAAAATGGAAAATGGAAAATGGAAAATGGAAAATGGAAAATGGAAAGGTGGAAAGGGGGGTACATAGCCCAAATGGAAGCC
Organism: Coprinopsis strossmayeri; assembly: GCA_900156845.1. Lineage (NCBI taxonomy): Eukaryota > Fungi > Basidiomycota > Agaricomycetes > Agaricales > Psathyrellaceae > Coprinopsis > Coprinopsis strossmayeri. The sequence goes on from FTPT01000063.1 coordinate 6,566, forward strand.
TTAGTTGTTCAACTTAAGAGACACCTGTCCATGGGTGACTGAAGTGTCTAATTTCCTTACCCCAGTTCAATCACCTGCAACATTGCCCCTCCTGGACATGCCTGGGCTGGAGCACCAGAGGCCTTGATGATATAAACTAGGTGCCTCAACCCCCATGAAACAGTACTACTACCAGATTCTACAGAGCTACCATCATTGCCTACCTCACAGATATGTGCCCTTCTCAAGCAAAGCCTCTTGGCCTTTGACAGCCCAATCCTCTCATTCCCACCATACATATAATCTCCTCTTGTCCAATGAGCCTGAATGCACCATCCAACAAAGTCCAGTTTTGTTGTCATTATTGGAATATGATGTCAAAGACAACTGACTCTTCAGGACTCCAAGAGCCTCATCCTCATCATCTGAGGACTTAACACCCCATATGCCTCTGTAAGCTTCTGCCAACCCCTGTTTATTCAACACACCAATCCAATCTCTCTATCTGGCACAGCCCTACCCTGTCTTTACCTTCACCCCTAATCCCTTGACCCCAAACACTCATTGAGCCTAAGACAAGTACTGAATAGAACTCACTCACCATGTTCAGCCCATGTCATGCTCATTCCAATTCATGTCACTTTTGCTTTATCATCCTGGCTGGAAAAGAACAACTAAACAAGATAGTGGTTTCCAGTGTTCTGCATTTGTGATTCACTCAACACCATGCCACTTTAAGACCTCAACCACAATCCAAAGAGTATCTCTACATATCATACACAGAGTATACTCAATGATCTGGGTCTTCCAGAGTCTCGCCTCAGTGTCCAAACATTGGCAGGTGATAAAGGAGGATGATGGTCCCTCACAATGTCCAATGTCAATTCCACAGCAGAATTCATCATTCACATACACTAATACATATGCTCCTAGCTTACCAGTGCCTGACCCACTTGCCCCACCAGGCCCTCTTGGGCAACTCATCCCATCCAATGACAACCCCATCCTCCTTATGGGAATGAAAGATTAGCCATACAGACCCATATCCAAGCCACATTGTTGCTGTGGTGCACCAGACCTCAAAATACTGAAGGTCTTCACATCCAAGTAGTGTTGAAGCTCTGATCTCTTCAATCTCTTCCTGGTAATTGTTGCCTCTTGGATCAAGGACACAAAGTAAATCTAAAGAATAGAGGCCCACACAGACAGCATTCAGGAAAGAGCCAACAGCTGCCATCTACTTCCATCATTCCATGGCCACTCCTCAAAATCATCCTCATCCTCATTGTACTCTTCCTCATCATTGTTGTCCTCCCCATCTGGCTGGGGAGTGGACTGATTCAAATAAATCAGGGTCTGCTGGCTAAATGTGAATTCTGTATCCTTGGTAAACAGGCTCGAAGCTCTATACCAAAGGAAAGAAAGGAGGAGACAAAAGCAAAGCATAGATTGGAAAAGGTCTGGATAGACTTATCAGATGCACATGCTGTAACATCACATAGGGGGAACAGATATATTATGAACATAGTAGATGACTACATAGGCTGCCCCTGGCCCATTCCCTTACCTTCAAAGGATCAGGCATTCAGTGAATTGAAAGCTTGGAAGGTAGCTCAAGAGCTTGAAACAGGCTTACAAGTTGGCATATACCAAACTGACAATGGGGAGCTTAAATCCTCCAAGATGAATGCATGGCTGAAAACATGTGGTACTCAGCATGAAACCTCAGCACCATACATGTCTGCTCACATTGGGTGGATAGAACGAATGCACAGAAGTCTTATGGGCAAAGCAAACTCAATGCATCTATATTCAGGGCTACCAACTTTCCTCTGGAATGAATTCTACTTGACAGCATCTTTCCTCCATGCCTGGATAGCAACCCTGCATCTGAGCAGCCAATTGCCATTTGAACTATGATATGGTCAACCTCCTGACTATTCCTTCATGCAAGAAATAGGATGTTGAGCCTTTGTCCTTATACAACCAACCAGAGACAATCCAAAAATATTTGCTTGGTCTGTTGAATGTTCAATGCACATTAGTCAGGTATGAGCTGAAGTCAAAGGCTTACCAATGCTACAACAAACAGATAAGAAAGGTATATGTGTCTGGACATGTTTGCTTTCTGGAGAGTTTTGAGGGTCACAAACCTATGGCATTGACCAAAATAATTGCTCCAGTTCCACTATTGCCTTCATCCATTCATGATATAGAATGTTCTGCCTCTTGCCAACCTATCCTCAATGATGAAGACTCTGAACCTACTGCTTCATCTCATGCCCACAATGTTGATCCCATAGTTGAAGAGCCCAGCATGTCTGCACCCACTCCAGAAAGTGCTCCAAATACTCCTAGATGCTCTGAACATGTTGCTACTAAGGCCCAGGAAGGCCTCTGGCCATCTCAGCTTGAGAAAGCAATAGCTGAGGTGAAGGAAAGCAACACTCAGTGAAAGGAGGAGTGTGCAATGAGAGCCTCAGACTGCAGGAAGAAAACACTTAAGTCACCCAGATAAGATATCTACTAGACTAGTGAATTTTGTGTTTTATCCCACCTAGTAGATATCCAGGATAATCCTCCTTCCTTTTCTATTTTCTATTATCCTCTTATCCACTTATTCTTTGCCTTTGCCTATTTTTCATTTTTCTATTACTTATCCCATGTATCTGGGATCCATATAGGATAACCAGTTTTCCTGCTATTGATATAAACAGATGTTTTCCTATTTATTTTTAGAAATTATAAATGGATATTTTCCACTTATCTTTGGAAGTTGTAAATAGGTGTTTTCCTACTTATTTTTAAATACTATAAATAAGTAGGTTTTCTTATTTCCTCATTCTATAAATAGATAAGATTTTCTTTGCTGTTTTAGGTGGTTTTTATTTTTTCTATTTTTAGATTTTATAACATTAATGTTTCTTTACCTGGCCATCAATGATATCATGTTTCCTATTCTTAAAAATATTTAGACTTTTGACACAATCAGTGATGTCACTGATCTTCACCCTTTTCCACTTTTCCACTCTCATTCTTTGCTTTGTATCTTCCTCAAATCTGCTTCAATTGGTCTTATTTTTTCAGTTCCTAGACTGGTTTATTTAGGGCTTTCCAATGGTAGTATTTTCAAAATCAAATGATGTCATTCAATAGGCCAAAAATGCAATTATCTTATAAATGTAGCAAAATCTACCACTCATTGGCCTATAACTCTACCACATTTCTTTACTTATAGGCCTAGTTTCTGTTGTGAAATGGGTGAAATTGATATAAATACATTCTTGGATAGGTAGAACCACCACTGCACCAAGGGTGCCTTCTCAGTAGCATCAGTTTCCCTAAATGACAAAAAAGCAAAATCACTTCACCACATTTGCAATTTAGAAGCCATAGGTAAGAGCTATACATGACCAGATTGGTACTCTCCTCCTCCATGTACCTCTCTAGACCACTTTGCTTATCTCTTTATGGATCCCAATTCATGTGCTAATCAGTAAAACATGAATTTTTGAAGTATTTATTTATTTATAAATCAAATATCAGGATGTTCCCTTGATCAAGGGCAGATCTGAAAAGAGCTTAAAAATGCAATTCTAAGAGTATAAGAATCTCATTAATTGACCCAGTGGATACAAAGATATGAGAAAATAGGTCAAAATGATGTGCAATTGAACATAGTGATGGTTCATCACTGGCATTACTCATGCAATCACCCAACTTTAAGACATTCTCATCCATCTCTAACAAAGGCTCTTCTGGATCATATCCACCTCTCCCCTACTTTGGAGAGCTGTTAGATCACGAATTGCAGATGAACTCCGGAGCAGAATGGAATACCAGAGTGACAGATTGGGCTTGGCCTCAACTTATGTGTTGTGCCTGCATGAGACGCTTGTGCCCTGGAGTGCATGGAGACAGAACTAGAGTGGATCTGGACAAAGATAAGAGAGACTAGGAGAGTTTCAGAGTATGGATTGGATGACTGAAGTAGGAGCTGAGTAGGAGTTGAGTAGGAATTCTAGTTGTTATTCCAAATGCTGAACTAGGCTACAGGAGTGTTCTATTTATAGTACAAGCAATCAGATCTCAGAATGGACTACAGAATCAGAGTGAATCGTAAAACAATAAGACTACTTGGGGAAATGGACTACTGGTGGACATAAACAATAAGAAACAAACTCGGGGTAGATAAGATGATGAATAATAGACCATGTGATCAAATCAGCTGAGAGAGTTATCCTAGATAAGAAGGAGAAAGTCCGAGGTTGAGCTGGGGCATGGAGCAGAGTAGGAATGCAAGCAGAGACAGGAAAAGGACTTAGAATCAAAATAACAAAAGTCTGGAAAAGAATCAGAGCAGAGTTGGAATGCAAGATATGACAAGAGTGGCCTGCTAGGTCTCTGGTCAGAGGAGTTGAAGGGACCCAGCAGTCCAGCACCCTCAAGGAGTTGAAGGGGGTGAGCTCAACATCAAGACCTCAAGTGAGAGTGGAGTTGATTGGCCTCACCTACTCTTGGTATCAATCTCCCTCCTCATCCTCAGCCAAGTCTTCTATTGGGTTGTCAAAAAGGCTGAGAACATCATCAATGACTTCCAACTTCATTCCTTGCCCAAGAAAATTGCCATCAAACCACTTGTCAACATCTTTGATTTTGAGAATCATCCTGAGGACACAAGAAGACTTGATGGATTCTGTCAATTCTGTGAAACATTGGACATGGAGGATGAGCTTAGAAGAAAGGCTGCAAGTCAAGGTATGTGAATCATCTCCAGTAGCAATTTGCATGGAACAGTCCCCACTTCCAAGCAACCATCCCCCTCTGATGTCATGCATCACATCATCCAACTTGAGCATTGACTTTTGGTTTCACAATCCAGTAAATGACATGCATCTCGATCCCCATCCAAATCTGGAGACAGATCATCTGGTAAATGATCCAAGCTCTGTTGAGGAGAGTTACCTTGGATCAAATGAGAGGTGGACTCCATCCCATATGCAAACAGAACCAAAAATTACTTGAGCTCTTTTTCTGTGATTACTCCCTCACTAAAAACAAGATCTGCCTTAGCTGAGAAGCCCCAGATGGTTTCCATTTCTCTGAGTACAACAACATCATCAAGGGATTATCTATCAACCTCAACATCATCTTCTCTTCCCTCCACCTCATTACAAGTCCATTAGGAGTTGTTCTTTCTGGTTCCAAAAATTCAGCCCTTGAGCTTGAGCAGACATGTACTTGTTTGGCAAAGGCTTCTGAGTGGCTGTGTTGACTCTCACTCCTACATGGATTCAGCCCTCAGTTGTGAGTTTCTATGGCATTGTTTGGCAATACCTTCACATATGGCTATGCCAGGCTACCCTACCATGAAATTCAGCCCTCATCTGTGAGTTTGTATATCATTGTTTGGCTGCACCTTTGCCTATGGCTATGCCAGGCAAGGCAACCTATCTCAAAATTTCAGCCCTCATCTGTAAGTTTATATGCTGCTGTTTGGCTGCACCTTATTGGCAGTTCTTATTTCATTAATTGTAGTATATTCATCAGACTATTTGGTTGTAATATATTACCATAAAAATGATAATAGAATAAAGATATATGGAACAATATTATTGTAATAGGAAAATATGGATCATGTACAGTAGCCAACAAAACCATTCGCATGTTTTGCACTTTTGCAATTAATGCCTTGTAGCATGACAAATAAATTAGGTAAAATTCTAAAAATAATATATATGATGGATCAGTATTTGATC
>FTPT01000009.1:0-139530 GCA_900156845.1 Coprinopsis strossmayeri
CCTTATATACATTTCAGAGGTGACAAACAATCCTAATAAGGTCACCTCACATACCAAACAAATGTATGTAAGTATAGTTGAGGGTATGACATAGGCATGGAATAGAGTCCATATATCAGAGTGAATTTTATATTTATAGTCCAATACTCTTCCCCATAATAGTTTCACCAACCATTCACCTTAAATGTACCTGGCAAATTTATGGGCTATGGAAAATTCCTTGGGTGAATCTCAAGCAAATGGAGTGTGAATTGGAAGAAACATCCTATGATTCACAAAAAGTCAAATAATAGGCATATCTAAGTAAAATTCGGGGCAAATCCCGAAAATTTGCGCAGAATTCGCCCGGGGGGATTTCCGGTCCATTGCGCTGTGCCTATCGAGGGCGATAACCCCGATCACAATCAGGACCACATAAGCCTATACAATCAGTATACGCGTCTCGCGATTCATTTAGTAACACAACCAATGTCTGCAAACGACGAAAACAGGCCATCTGGCGGCTGGCCTCGATCTGGTTCAGACGGATCTCGCATCGGTCGAATTGGCGATTGGAACAACAACTCCGCATCGTCCAGGTAAAGTCCAGTTTACAGCGAACCTTTCCAGATCTAATGTACTTCTAGCCGTGGAAGCTCCAGAGGTATTGCAACCCTCGGAAGCTTGGGCGGTGACAGCAGCGGTGGCGGCAGCTCCAGACCCCGCGATGACGACTCCGATGAGGAAGATGGACAGGAAGGTGAAAGCTGGTTCGCTGGAGGCGAGAGGAGGTGCGCTACTTCTCGCTTACCACTGATTCTGCCTCTGATTTGACTATGAACTCCAGTGGCATCAACGTACAGAACCCTGAATCGCGCGGACCTACCAGCATGGTGAGGGACATCATCAAGATGGCTACCGAGTAAGGGCCTTTGTCTAGATCAGTCAAGTTTGCCCTCTAAAAGTCATATCAGGAATTCCAGACAGCGTGCTGCAGTTCAAGAGTCAACTCCAGGCCCATCCCGCCATTTTACGGGAGGAGGTTACACGCTGGGTGGTGAAGACGCAGAGAGCACTTACGTTCCCGATCCAGACGCAGAAGATCAGGGTAAGTACCTTAACCATTTCCCTTCCCTTACAACCAATAACGGTCGCTTCCAGGGGGCGAAACCGTCGTTCGTGAGGTCATCTTCTGGCGCAATGGCTTCCAGGTGGGCACAGACGGCGAGCTGAGGAGCTACGATGATGAAGAGAGCAAGCCTATTTTGGCTCAAATCTTGGCGGGGTACGCTTCCCTATTCATCACAAGTTCAAGACCTGATCTAACCATTTGTTCAGACACGCCCCTCTTGCTCTTCTCAATGTGGAATTCGGACAACGAGTCGACCTTCATATCCGAAGGCAAATGACGGAGGACTACGTTCCTCCTGCTGGACCAAGGGCATTTGTCGGAGAAGGGCACAGGCTCGGTGCTCCAGTGCCCAGCGTCAGTGCTGATACCGGCTCTGTATCGATGCCTGGAAACTTCCCTTCCTCTGCATCTCCTGCACCACGAGAGGAACCCGCAAGCATCACCACCCGGTTTGAAGTCGACCAGACCCAGCCTACCACTAGCGTCCAAATCCGCTTAGCCGATGGAACTAGGTTAGTCACTGCAGTTTAGACGTTCCATTGCAGTAATACTGACGTGGTATTCAGAATCATCAGTCGAATGAATTTGACTCACACCGTCGGTGACATCCGCAACTTTATCAATGCGTACGTGCAATCAATTTATATTCATTTGCACTGGTTGATCTTCGATGTTCCTCAGATCTCGACCCGAGAACCGCAACCGTACTTATACCATCGGGACCACCTTCCCCAACCGCACTCTTGATGACAACAGCTTGACTATCGAAGCTGCCAAATTGCAGAACAGCGTCATTGTCCAACGATGGGCTTAATGTGTGTGCGATACCTCTAGTAGATTCAGGAAAGTTGTCAATTAGCAGTCTGTATATCCCATGTACAATTGGTAGAAGAATCCCATAAATCGTTTGTACTACTCTAATCGTTCTTCCCACCATGCCTCTAAAGAATCAGAAGTGCTAAGTAATAATTAAATTTTAAATCATAAGATCATGGCGTTAGTACTACCAAATCATCGACTGAAGAACATTATGTTTGACTAAAGGTAAAGGTATACAAAAATGTTGGTCGGGAATCAAAACGCCGGAAGTGTCATAAGTAACCAAAAAAAATTCAGATACACAACCCAATCGCCTCTCCGACATCCCTCACAGGCCTCCCCTCCGCAAAATAAAGTGCTTTCCTAAGTGCCTCCATCTCCTTCTCCTTCCGTCCCTGATACCCATACGCCTTGGCAAGATAGAACCACACCTCAGGTACATCCCACCCGCGTCCTTTGCTCGACTGGGTGAGTAATCCGCACGCCAAATCCACGTCCGCTGAGGAAGGAAGAACAGTTCCTACGCCTAGACCACCTTGGTCTTGCTCTTGGTCTTGATTTTTCCCAGCTTCACCTTCTCCAGACGCAGTCGAACCAGATACCCCAGACGTGCCATTCGGTTCTCTCGCCTTGGCCCGGGATTGAGGTCGAGATACTGCATGCTGCCCGCGATGATACGGCGACACCGACGTCGGCGGCGGAGAAAGGTACAACCTCGCCAGATGCACAATGGTGGAAACATCATCAGGATCAATAAACAGGGCCTTCTGCAACGTCGAAATCGCATGGTGGTGGTGTCCCAGCGCAACATAATACAGTGCCAGCTATCATCCCGAACCGCCCCAATTAGCGTGGTCCATTAGCAAAACAAAAACAGAATGACCCACCTGAACCCAAACACCCGTATTGGCCTCATCCCTAACCTCCGCATCCTGAATCGCACCTCTCGCTTGCTCAGCCTTGCCCAACCGTCGGAAAGTCGCAGCACTCTTCGCCCACAAATCACTCAACAACCTATTCTCTCTCTGTCTCTTGCCTCCTCCTCCTCCTCCTATACCTCCAGCAATCCCTCCAACCCCTGCAACACTCCCCCCAACACCACTAAACACACTGCCCCCTATCGGCGGGGCCAACCCCGGAACAGGGGTCGCACTTCCCTCAACAGGCGTACCCCACCCATTCACAGTATTTGCACTCCCTCCCGCGCCCTCATACACACTCGGCGCACCTCCATTTCCACCTCCATTCCCACCCACAATCCTCTTCCTCGAATGAATACTCGACGCCTGATACACTCCCCCCGCACTGCTCCCCTGCAACACCCTCTTCAAATCTGGGGCACTATTCGTCCTCCTCATGCCTCTCGCATTGAGGTTTAGGTTCATCGCCGCGAGATTCGCACCAAGCCCACTCGCGCCCCCACTAACAACACCAACCCCATGCCCAATCTTCTTGCCCACAGCCGAAATCCGCGCCTGGCTTTTATGCACCTGGTTCTTCAGTTTCTGCTGCATCTTCTTGCTCTTGCTCGTATCTCCACCTCCACTAGTCGTACGCTCAATAGAAGACGACCGCCTCTTCAAACTCGAATTTAAACTCGACCTCGAAGTCTTTTTCCCAGTATGAGAAAACGCAGCCTGATCAGGCGACGCAGGAGAAATCGTAATCGGAATCGGGATATCCAACACTCCCTCTTCATCTTCATCCTCTACCCCCTCCCCATTCGCAGTGCCCGTCCCACTCGAAACCGAAGCTCTAGCATTCGTCACACCCGCCCCACCACTCGTCCTAACAGTAGTCGCATTAAGTGCCGTAACCGAAACCTGGCTCATATTCATCGCAAGGGTCAACCGATTCTCGTTCTGCGCTTCAAACGAATGGCGTCTAGGCCTCGTACTCGCGCCTCCTGCAGCAGCTCCCGCCGCCCCCGCGGTCACCAAAACCGGGCCTTCCCCTCCCGCACCAACACTCCCGGTAGAAGAGCCCGCACCGACACCCCTCCACCGCGCAACCCACCCAAAGACATCGACCCAGCCCCGCTCCGCACCCTCTCCGCCCTCGCGCACCTCAACAACACTCATCCGCGTCATCCGCACCTGCAACGCCTCCTCAAACCCGTCCTCTCTCCCATTCACGGCACTCGGGGTCCCAGGAAAGAGCTCCCCAAACGGCCTCGAAAGCGGATTATATATCCGCTCCAAAAGGACCGTCGACAGACCGTCCTCACCCGAGATCGTACTGGTAAGAGTATAGGACTTTGAAATTGGCGGAACAGATTTCGCGTTGGGTGGGATAGCAGTTATACGTGGCCTCTTCACTTGGCCTCCGTCCCCTTCCTCCTGTTTCCCTTGTTTCAGTTCTGTTTCGTCTTTTTCACTTTCACTTTCACCCTCCTCATCTTCATCCCCCTCGTCCTCACCCTCCTCACCGACAACCTCCCCCCTCAAAAGCACCTCTTCCGCCTCGCTCCATTTCTCCAGCGCACTCAAAACCAACCCAAGCAGATGCCAATACCTAACCAGCTTCCTCCCTCCTTCTCTTCCCCCATCCACTCGTCCATCCCATCCTTCCGAGGTATTCGAAACACCCCCAACCAAGCCCACCCCAACAGCCTCACTGCCCGCCGTAGCCCTCTCCAAAGCCTTTGCAGCACACTCCACCGCACTCTCCAACTCTCTCCGCCTTAAATAACTCAACGAAAGATGGAAATAGGCTTGTTCAGTGCCCCATGTTCCTTTCCCTTCCACATCTTCGCCGGTCTGGTCTCGTTCACTCTCCCCAGGCCATATCCTCACACAGTTAACCAAACACTCATGCGCCCTCTCCAACAACGCATCTCTCTCATCCGGGTTCTCACCTACAAGTGCAACGTTAGTATCACAATCTAATACCGCATCGAAAGATCTCCAAAGAACAAGGAAAGATGCCCAGTCAACTAAACGACACGCACCAAGAACAGCAACAACGCCCCCGCAAATCCCCTCCGCAAGCTCCAATTCCGCTCTCAACCTCTTCCACGTCCTACTCTCCTCGCTCGCCTCAGGCGGAACCCTCTCCCTAGCCCTTCCAACCAAGCCCCTCGCCTCAAGCGCCATCTCCAAGGGCTCTCTCCCTCCTCCTCCCGCACCAGAAGCCACGCCGCGCCCCTGCCCCCTCCGTGCCGCCTCCCGACACAGCATCCTCGCGCCATACACAAGCGTCTTCACCCAATTCTCGTCCGTATCTGTATCTTCATAGTATCCCTCTCCATGTATCTCCTCTCCCTCTCCATTAGTTTCCCCTCGCCGAGAAGGACCGTCGCCATCAACAGGACTAGAACCTCCAGAACTATCGACACCCCCCGCCGCACCCTGGCGTTTCGCAACCCACGCCTTGCCAACAACATTCACATATAGCCTCACAGCCCTCCTCGCCAACTCCACATCCCCTCCTTCGCCTTTATCTTTAGTACTGGCATTCCCATCTCCAGCAAGGTAAAAGAATTTAACCATATGCCTCAAAACTCTCGATGAATTAAACGTCAATCGCGTCGCCCACCACAATGTCTAGAGGAGGTCAGCTCTCTCTATTTCCCTAGTCGGAATAGACACTTACATCCACAACCCATCCCGCACCGACCAACCCTGGAACTGCCTTCCTTCCTGCCCCAGAAACGGCCAACGCCTCCCAAACACCCACAACCAAATCCACAAACTCCTCGACCTTTGCATTCCTCTCCCCTGCCCTCGGAAAACTCGTACACACACCAAGCACAGTCTTGTACTCCGCCACGAGCGACGGAAGACTATACATCCACAGCTCCCTCTCCCTCTCCTGCTCTCTCCTCGAGACTCTTGAAGATCTCGACGTTCTCGAGGTCGCTGAGAGCACCGATTGCCTCTTGTTTTTGTTGTTGGTGTTTGGGAGAGCGGTGGGGAGAGGAGGACTGGAAGGAACAGAGATGCGGAGTATAACACAACGTAGGTATACACTCAGAACCGTACACCGATGTGCGGCTCTAAAGTTGGGAGGCCAGCTGGAGCCCACGATGGTGTACTTTTCGAGCCAAAGCCAGAGCGCGTTCTCTTCTTCCTGACTCCCAAATACATCCTCAACCCGCGCACTCAGACACACGGCTCTCCATACCAGCCTCTCGACCCATCTCCACAGCTCGCGGTACGCAACAAACGTGCCGAAATCGAGTTTTCCACTGGAGCCCTGGTAGATAGAATTAGATTAACCAATTTCATTCCTATACGATAAGACGCACCTTGACAGGAGGTTTAACCAATTCTTTGAACTCTGCGGACGTGGACAAGATTTTGAAGGCAGGGAAAGAATCTCCGTATATTTTCAAGGCTTCACGGGGGTCTTCAGGGTGCAGTTTCTCATACGCCATACCTGTATCATCTTCAATAGTTGGCCTCGGAATAGATATGTTTACTGACCGCGTAAACATAGACTCCTGAGCAAGAGAGTCAGCTCCCAGGCATCCTTTGGGGTATATACAACCTGGTCGGTCAGTCGTATACACTCTTCTGGTCTCCCAATTGCATACGCATAATACGCCAACGCATGATTCACGTCCTAGTTCCAATGAGCATTGGCCGACGCAGAGACATCCACGCTCACCTCTCCGGGACTCAGGGCCTTCAAGGCCTCGTAGCCCTGAAAGGCCTCGTCGATTCGCTCCGGGGGTAAGACACACTCCTCCCCAAGCTCTACCGAAAAGTCCCTGGCCCCATAATCCTCATCCTCATTCAAGCTCGTCGTCGCCAAAACCACGGCCAGCGCAAACGTCTGGCTGGCAACCTCGCACACCCGCTCCTCGCCACCACAATGTTTCCGGAACTTGCGAAACAGGTCGCTCCAGGACAAGAGCTCAGCCTTTTGTGTCTTTGCGGGGTATTCGGCGAGCCATTGGCCAGCGACGAGGGCCCTGGGGAGTTGCAGCCAGTAGTGGCGCTGTTTCGGAGATGATGATGACATGAAGGAGACAAAATGAAATTTTGATCAGTGATCACCATGAGCTCGACGTTTTCCACCGGCGACGACATCATCCACAGCGCCATCGCACGCAGCGACCTTCGCATCGACGACGTCGACGACTACTTTGACATTGCCGCCACCGCTGCCCAGATCGACGCCAAACACTGTGTCCGCATCGCCCTGCAGTTCCCCGACGACCTCCTGCCCTACTCCATCCCCATTTACAAACGCCTCAAGGCCCTCTTGGCCAATGTCCAGCTGTTTATCCTGGCCGACACGTCGTACGGCAGCTGCTGCGTCGACGAGGTAGCAGCCCAGCACACCAACGCAGACTGCATCGTACACTATGGCTACGCCTGTCTCTCAAAAACTGCCCGGCTGCCCGTCATCTACGTCTTTGGCAAATCAGCGCTGTCCATCCCAGACCTCGCCTCCTCGTTCTCCTCGCTGTCCCTCGTACAGCCTTTATATCTGACGCACGACCCAAGCTACACCCACCTCGCACCCGCCATCCGCGAGGCCGTCGGTGCATCCCCCGACCCGCTGCCCTCGACAAACGACGAATGCACAGTGCTCTACATCGGCGCGGACCCTGCCTCCTCCCTCCACCTCACCAACCTGCAGATGACCCACTCCCGCGCCACATTCTTCGCCTACTCTCCCACCACCAACACCCTCGAGTCTTCCAGATCCTCCAAGCTCCTTATGCGCCGCTACACCCAGATCCAACGTGCCCGCGACGCCGACGTCTTCGGCATCCTCGTAGGCACACTCGGCGTCAAAGACTACCTCCCCCTCATCTCTCACCTCCGCCAGCTACTTAAAACACACCACAAAAAATCATACACGATCAGCGTCGGAAAACTCAACCCATCAAAACTCGCCAACTTTCTCGAGATCGAGTGTTTCGTATTGGTAGCCTGTCCCGAGAATAGTCTCATCGAGTCCAAGGTCCGTCCTCTCACCTCGTTAATTAACATCTAATCTAATCTAACCCCGGTAGGAATTCCTTCGCCCAATCATAACACCCTTCGAACTCGAGATCGCATTAAGCAAAGAGCCAAAATGGGACGGAAGCTACATACTCGACTTTGAACGGCTCCTTCCTCCCTCGACCAACAATGTTACCCAAAACCCCACGCCGCCTTCCCCCTCCCCCGAGCCATCCCCCTCAGACTCAGAAGACTCGGACGCACCCCATTTTTCACTAATAACAGGAACCTACAAACACTCAAAGCGCTACACATCGTCCACTACCGCCTCCGCTCAACCCGCCTCCACAGACGATAACTCTCTGATCCTCCGAACAACCGATCAAGCGCTCTCACTCCTCCCCGAAAGTGCAGCAGGCAAGTCCCTCCCTTTCTCTAACCCTGGAGTCTCATTACTGACACTCCCTCACAGCACAATTCCTCTCAACGCGCACATACCGCGGACTCGACCTGCGGCTAGGCGAGGACACACCGAGCGTGCTCGAGCAGGGCCGCAGCGGTATCGCAAGGGGGTACCAGACCGATCGGGAGACTGGCGCCGAGCAGTCGCAGACAAAAGAGTAAGACCTAAACTAGACAACACACACAAAACTATGTACACTGCACCTCACAATCCAATTTAACCTCCCAGACACTGTTTCATTCAAAATCGGAGACGGTCGTTCCGTAACATTACACTCAGGACTGGACTGCTAGTAAACACTAATAACACCTCGCCCGACAACCCCTTCTCCAATCGCACCCACTCAGGTTTTCCGATCCCGCCCCCAATCCCGCGCTCACTTCGCCAAAGTCCATGTTCAATCCTTTGTCCTTATCCCTTTATCATTCCACCCCCAATCCCGCCTCCCCATCTCCTAAAATCCCTCTTCCCCCGGGCCAACATCCCCATTTAACCCCCACCAAACTCCAACGAACCCACTTCCCCTCCGTGACAGCATCCCTCAAATTAACCCCCTCCTCGAATTAATCCCCTCCACACCCTTAAATTAACCGCTCCGAACCAACCGCTCCGAACCTTAAATTAAACCGCTCCACATCCCTCAAATTAATTCGCTCCATCGTTCCTCAAATTAAACCGCCCCACCCCCTCCGTATCCGCCCTCCAACTACATCCAGCTCCCACAATCCCCCACACCCTTACCCCAATCAACACAGCACACACCACACAAAACAACATGGGCACAACCCTCTCCTGGATAATGACCCTACGCGACCGCGTTCGAGTCCTTTGCAATCGTGTGGTAGCCGTGACGTGATAATTCAGAGGAGTCGTTGTCATTGGTGTGATACTAGTACCCCCACTCGACCTTATCGTGTTTTCGACATTTTCGAACTCCCGCTGATCATATCGACGTCGAGATAGTTCCCTCATCCGTCTTGTCCATTCCCAGTATCCCACCCCTGCTCCCACTCCCACTCCCGTCCCCATTCTACTGTTCACCCCCATCCCCATCCTACTCTTCAAACCCACTCCCTGCCCAGACCTCCTCTTAACCCTCCCCCTAGCCTTAACCCCACCACCACCCGACACACCCAACATCGCAGTCGTATACTTCACAGGCACCATCAAGCCTCGACCCTCAGTTTGCAAATTCGGGAATTCGTCGAGTGGAGTAGATGACAGTAGCCCTCCTTACTATGCACCAATACACTATATATACTACTACGCTGCTGTGGCAATTGATAGAACCTCACAGAACAAAAAGAACTCTCTCTTCTCCATCTGCTCCCCGAGTCGTCTCCTTCTCCTTATCAAGGTCCCATTAGCTAGATAGATCCCCCGTGCACTTAACTCAATTCAATAGACTTGACCTGACTTCACCAAGTTCCGACAGGTTCCGACATGCATACGTGTCCTACGTGTCCAATCTGATTCCAATGCCACAACCCGACCTGATCACAAGTATACCCAAGCAATTCGAATTCTTCCAACCCGATGTGCGGGCCGCGAAGCAATCAAGTGTCCAAATCTCAACGGCTCATCCCAAACTCCCAAACGACAATCCACAGTAAAAAGTAAAAAACTCGGAACACAAACCTCATCAACTTCGGAACACAACGTCCAACGGAACATCCCCAAATCTCCCGGTGAACTCGCTTCAAATCATCAAGTCAATCTCAAATCTCGAACATGACAAAGTTCAAATCACGATACTTTTACACATTTATCTCCACAACGAACACGCATCAATCATCTGTCTCGACTCTCTTCCTTCACTGCGTCTGCGCACCATACCCCCTAATGCCCTCTGCAAACGACCACGAACTAGCCAAATGCTTACTCTCAGAGATCGTAGCTCCCTTCTCCGTAATAGTCGCAACTTGATACTACAAAAATGCATCATTTAGTTAGCAAATGAACTAGTTTCGCTCAGCCCAAAGATAAGGTTAAGTAAGGGGGAAGAACGGGTAAAGGACAAGCAAGGAAAAAGAATGGCAACCACCAACTCACCTTGTCCAAACTCCTAGCATCCCGATAATACAACACCCTCATACACGTCTCCAAAATCTTGCTCGCTTCCTCCTCAGTCAAAGTATCCTCCCTCCCCTCCACCTCCTTCCTCAACAACGGCTGCGCAATATAGGCGCCATACCCAGTCGCAAGCGTCGACGCACTATACGTCGTACCCAGGAGATCCACATACGCTAGGAATCTACCGCACCCCACATCATCAATCATCTCCACTTTTCGAAGTTAAAGTAAAAGAGATACACTCACCTCTTCCCCCCACGCACACCCCCAACCAACAGCGAATTCCACAGCGGGTTCATCTTCGTCCGCCTCGCATAAAGGACCTGGCTCAAATACTCATGAATTTCTTCAGGGCCCAAAGTATGCCCATCGCCCGCCGCAAACTCGTCAATCACAAGCTCGTCAAGTGTAGTCTGCAAGTGCTGGAAATCTGACATGTCGCCAGAAGCACCGATGACGGTCTGGGTCCCGACGGCTTGCAGACGCTGCACGTCCTTGAAGCGGGCCAGCGAGCCGTAGGAGGCTGTTATTCAGGACGAAAGCGAGGGTTTGTCAGGGATAGCTTAAGGAAGATGTGTAAAGGAGAAACGAACCGAGGTTATCAGCGGCCATCATAATCCCATCTTTATATTTGAGCGCCAAAACACTCGTTCCGGTCACAATAGGTTGTCTACCAAGATATAATCAGTACTCAGTTCAACGCTCTGGTAATGTTAGACTATAAATCAAGGACGGAAGCTCTCTTCGTCCATTACTATCCACTTTGTGTCGTCTTCCAATTAACGACCAACCGTCCTCAATCCCAACCGCCATTTTACCACACACCAAAAGCCAAGAAATCAACATGAACAGGATGTATTATCACTCACTGCGTCCTCTGAATCCCGTCCTTGAACTGCTGACTCGCGCTCATCCCATTATTCGGCCTCTGCGGGATCGGGAACGTCCCATACGCGTCATGTGCGTCGTTTCTCTGTCAAGCAAAGCAGCAGCTCGTTAGTATCTATTATCGTTTCTGGTAACCCAATAACGTCTAATGGCCCCAGATCACCAAGACCCATCCATCTCAACCATGCCCCCAATCCAATATCCAATCTATTGAACCAAGTCTTCGCCCCCATCCACACCCACAGCTCCCAAAGCAAAAGCAAAGCAGCAACCAACACTCACAGGTCTTCCCCAATTCGTCGGAAAATGGTCCATATCTCGTCAGGGGAGTAAGTTGTAGGAAAAGTCGAAGGAAGGGTGTTAATGAAAGCCAAACGAACGACGCGCAAGCTGCAACGCGTTGGATCTGATGACATAATCTCGCTGTCATCATTTCACCCATCAAGGCCATCAGATGGGTGCATAGATAGGGGTTTTCGGTTTCAACCGTTTATCAACTTGCAATTGTATCTTCGAGCTAGGTTTATCTTATCCAGAGTCATTCGAGTTACCTATCGTTTGAAAAGGGCTCAGAAGGTCTGTCTCCGGGATCCGAGGCTTGCATACTGCACACGGAGGCCATGATTCTGAAACGCTATAACCGCGACCACGGCGAACAAGGCGCCATGACCCTGCAGGAGATATACCTGCTTATCTAGTTCGCTAGTTCGGAAACAAAATGAGTCTTTCCATTGTAAGTACTTGACATGATGATCATGACCCCAAAGCAACACGGAGTTTACGCGCCTCGTAGCGCCGTCCCTGGTCACAAGGTACTCATCTTTGGAGACGCCGAGAGCAGAGCAAACCTCTGTAAACTTCAGACCTCAAGTATCGGAGTATAATCATCTTCCAAGTACTTATAATCCGAACAAGCACTAAAACGGTATACTTAATAGCAGCAAAGACACTGGCATACCAACAATCTAGTATATCAAAACCACAAACGAACCCGGACAAGTCCGCACTCGAAGTTCTTCCCATGTATCCATCCACATCCACGCGTCAACAGTATACACTCTTCTCTGTCTGGATCTCCAGCATTATCAATTGCGCGTTCCCACCCCGGCAGAACAGCTGAGGTGTCTTCCCGGCAAGATCACGAGCATCGTAATTACTATGGACACTTGTATTTATAGCCGATGACGCACCCATAAAGGAACGCCTATATAGCCAGCGAAGTGGAATCCATTCCCCACCCAACAAATCCTCTCACCCTCCGTTCCACATTCCACGTCCATTCCACAATGAAGCGAACCCTTTTCGACTTTGCCAAGCTGCAACGCATCCCAGTGCCTCCCGTCCTCACAGCCGACCTCACGGGCAAGACCGTGCTGGTAACTGGCGCCAACACAGGCATCGGATACGAAGCAGCCAAACACTTTGCCAAAATGAACCCTGCAAAGATCATCATCGCCTGCCGCGTAAAGGCTCGAGCAGACGAGGCCATCACGAGTGCGTGTCCAGTCGGCCTTAGAGGTCATGTACTACTAGTAATATAGAGCGCTAACCGATTCCTGATATAGAACTCAAACAAGAAACCGGGTATACGAACTTCCAATTAAGACTCCTCGACTTGTCCAAATTCTCCTCCGTAATCGAATTCTCCGACAAACTGGTGAAAGAGGAAGAAAGACTAGACATCGTAGTCGCCAACGCTTCAATAGCGGTAACTGAATACCGCATCACAGAGGACGGCTGGGAGTCCACGTAAGTTCTATTTTCTGTTCATCCGGACCTTCAGATGCCGAACAGAGCCTCCTGGACCTTAGTGTGCAAGTGAACAACCTCTCAACCCTGCTCTCCTCGATTCTCTTGGTCCCAATTCTGTTGAGGACAGCCCACCAATTCAAAACCGAACCGCGTCTCGTAATCGTTGGGAGCGGGATCCACTACTTGTCGAATCTCCAGGACGTCTTCAAGAACCCCAACCCACTGAGAACACTAAGCAGCAAAGAATACTGCACAAAATCGTAAGTCTCCTCCAATCACTTTGCTTCTTATACTAACCCTCCCGGTTCTCCGCAATCAGAATCATGGACCAGCGTTACACAGATAGCAAACGTAAGACTAATCCAACTTTTCCTCTGACCCAAAAACTAACACAATTTCCAGTCCTCACACTCCTCCTCACTCGCGCACTCGCCAACGCCCTCTCCAACACGCCAATCGTCACCAACGTTGTCGACCCAGGCTACTGTTACTCCGAGCTGCGGCGGGAAGCCAACTGGATCCAACTCATCACCTTCTGGCTCATGGACGTATTTTTCGGACGCTCAGCGGATGAGGGCAGCCGGCAGTACATCTGGGCCGCTCTGGCTGAGAACACGGACGATAAGATGCGAGGGGCTTACGTCGATTCCATGGCTATAAACGAACCTAGCGATTTCGTTATTAGCAAGCAAGGACGCTTTGCGCAGGAGAAGCTATGGGTGCGTTGACTCTATTCGACTTTTTCTGAAATGCAGGACAAAGTAAATTAAGCTATCCGGCTCTAGGATAACCTCATAGACGAACTGACAAAGGTGGAACCGAGGGTGAAAGACATCCTGGACGAATGCACAAAGTCTTCCCGCCTTTGAATATATCCACACTTTCCCCGTATTAGTATAATATCTCGAGAGCTTACTTTCCATATCAGTATTTGAAGCCAAAAACCCTTTCAGATCGTCATAGTTAACGGCCTCCGAATTACGGCGCATTTGAAATTAAGCGCACACTTTGATTCTCACAAGCGTCCGCTGGGCCGGGCCGGTCCCTCCATGATAGACGAAACAACCTATCTCTTTCTGCCTCAATCACAATCAACGGCCTATACGACTGTGCCTCTATATGGCACGTTTCTGACAGCCTCTAGTCTATGGAATTTTGAAAAGATCCAGGCTTAAAAATAATTATACAAAGGCACCAGAACCTTGCCAGAACCTGTTCCTATTCAATTCAGTTTCTCATTACAAAACCACCCCGAGGTCTCGAATCTGAGTAATACGTATCCAGCTATTTTAAAACCACCTTGACAACTTACTTGCTGTGATGCCGGTTTGTGTCATTCGACGTGTCAAACTTGCGTAACGACAGGGAGAACGGTCCCTGGCAAATATTGGGATGCCCGAGACTCGAAAGTCCAATCTCGCAATTATTAGTCACCGCGAATGTTGGCGAGTTCCGATGGACTACGACCACCGAAGTCCCCATCACCGTGAAGGTCACAGTCGACATTGGGAGTGCCGGGAATAAAGCGAAGTCGTTCATTCACCTTGTCTTCGTTGCGTTTGTATTTCTGATTCAAATCACGGTACTGCCGTTTATGTTGTGAAAGATGCCTGAATCCTCCACGCCGTCAGAGAAATTTGGGCACGAGTAGTATGCGACAAGCTGGCGTACGTACGTATAGGAAGACCAAACGACCTGAATCCAGATTAGGGCGATCTGCGACCGATAAGCAGACATCGTATGTAAGTAGAATCTTAGGATGTCTGGGAATCTAATTCGCGTCGCTTTGCAAGGTAACAAGAAAGAGAGAGTATTCGGTTCCATCATGCCGTACGCCCCACGCCACTGAGATCAGCAATACTATATGTAGGGGGTCATCCGAAATTTCGGGAGTTCATGATTGACCAGTCAATTGAATTGCTCGGTAAGTAACAGCATACACTCTCCTTATCTTCCTTGTTTCGGCATGCACAAGTGCTGTTTTCGCGGGGAACATGAGTTATCCAGTGGTTGGCCCGTCTTCATCGATCATCTCCTACGAAAGCCTACGTATCGACGTCGAGCCTGGTGAGGGATTTAGTAGGCTCCGAGCTCAAGCCTCAGGCTCCAAACCCTTATGATCTGGGGTGAGCAGCGGCTCTGCAGGCCTAATACCCACACACCATACTTGATTCAATACCGATTAGCTCTCGCCTCGGCCTTCTCATCTTTACTTCGTGTTGTCATTCGTTCTGAATGGCATTGCGCGTGAGAGTGCGCAGTTCAAGACTAACCTTCGAATCACAGTTGTCCGAGAATGAGTAGCCCTTTTAAGTATAACTTTACACAGAGGTATACGTTATGCTTTCAAACCAATACTGCACTAGTTTTGGCATACACGACGCACAACTCACAAACGTAGGTCATTTGACCGTTATTCTCCATCGATCTGACGGATTCTAACCGGTGGTTGCTACTCTCCGACTACCCTTCCACCGGAATGAAAAGTACAACGAATCTACGAGAACGTCACGACATATTTGGAATACGGCTGCTAGAGTCTTTGCGCTTTTTGTTCTATATGTCTAAATCCGGCTTGCCTTCGTTACCCTCCTGAATCATGACATTGAATTCGAAATGACTTAAACGCCTTGGCATCTCAATTTGTGTTCGGACATCTACCGCACTCCCTGTGCGCTCCATCCCTCAAAGAACTCGAAGCTTCAAGCTCACTCAGCCTCACACACACGATTCTACGCTCTGCTCGAACGTTCGGCACAAACGGTTGACAAGCGAGCCATCTGGCACAGGTGACGAGTGACGTTAGCCCTTTCGCGAGCAACGTAGTGTTTCAAGTTCATTTGCCCTTTTCCAGTGTGCATGTCAATCTATTTAAGGACCATGGCAGGGCGTTCAATGGGGACCGAGATAGGTGTCAGGCGCATTTGGCCCCCTTGGATCGTGGCGTTTCGGAATCAGGTATAGAAGCTCAGTCGAACTCTTATATCACCACTACCCTAGATCGGATGGAAGGTGCCTCACGCTCATATATAATATGTTTAAAACGGGAAGCCGCCTGCTGCTCCCGGTCGTATATCTCCCCCTAATTGCTTGATCTCTCTCTTATCAACTCTCTGTTTGACCCATTTTTAACTTTAATTTGTCTCTGCAATCTCCACCTTGCTGCTTCGTGTGACGGAGATGGCAAAGTCAGGATCGAAAGAAAAGGATACTGTTGTGATTAACGTTCTCACACTTGGGAAGGATGAAGCTGAGCTAGCTAGAATGGGGTACAAGCAGGAGCTGAAGTACGTTTTTACGCCTTACAGCTCATATATAACTAACACATGATCCTTCTAGGCGGAGCTTGGGCATGATGAAGGTGCGCATCCATCATGGGGTCTTCCAGCCAAGCCATTGACGCTCATGGAGCATAGAACTTTGGAGTAAGTGCACCAGCGGAAATTTTGGAAGACAGAGTGGTACGATGAGAGTCAATGCTAACAACTGCTTTCAGATGACCTTCTCGATCATGTCCATTATCACGGGAATTCCCTCGTTGTTTCTTTTTGGATTGGTACGGACCTACTTCATTTCCACCTCAATGGACATTGGATATCAACGAAATCCACTTAGAACACAGGAGGGCCAGTCGTTATGGTATGGGGATACTTCGCCGTCTGTAAGCACACAAACCTACCCCTTAACTATCCGAACATCCTGGAGCTTGACTCTCAACTGTTTCTCCACAGCTGTCTTCACGATGTTCGTTGGACTCTCCATGGCAGGTGAGATGACACCATATTTACTTTGTTTGCCTCATATCATTAACTCATAACAATCAGAGATTTGCAGGTAAAATAACTCTATCGACATTGGGTCCAGCCCTTACCAAAAATTGATAGCGCGCATCCCACATCCGGCGGTCCGTATTATTGGGCAGCAGTGCTCTCTAACGGAGCATACGCACCTTTCACATCCTGGGTTACAGGTTCGGCCTCTCCGAAGTATTAATGATATCTTTTCTGAATTATATCGTTATTTA
The DNA here is from genome assembly GCA_900156845.1 of Coprinopsis strossmayeri. Lineage (NCBI taxonomy): Eukaryota > Fungi > Basidiomycota > Agaricomycetes > Agaricales > Psathyrellaceae > Coprinopsis > Coprinopsis strossmayeri. The sequence continues at coordinate 17,031 of FTPT01000009.1, forward strand.
TAGGGTGGTTTAATTTACTTGGCCAAGTTGCCGTAACCGCCGGTATTGGGTTCGTATCGTAGCGGGTTACCTTATTTACCAACATCCCTTACTTACCAACATCCACTGATAACATCTTTTCAGCTTCGGTTGCGCAACATTTATTTCGACAGTCTGTGCCTATGGAACCTCTTTCGAGCCCAACCCGAAGACAACAATAGGTACGCTCGTTCCTCATCTCTCGCGGAAACCTCCATAACAACAGCTCTTCGCACATTTAGGAATCTTCGCTGGTGTATTATACAGCCAGGCCCTCACAAATACATTTGGTATCGACCTCCTGCCATACCTTAACGACGTATCGGTCGCCTTCCACGCCTTTGGTACAACCTCGGTAATCATCGCGATCTTGGCTAAAGCCCCTACACATCAATCTGCCAAATTCGTCTTTACGCAATACTTTGACAACACAGGCCTGGATGGTGCAGTCGGCTGGGGGACGCGAGCGAGTCCGGCATATGTCGCTATCGTTGGGGTACGCCCACATATAACTGAGATGCGAGTTTGGCCAGCTTGTTAATGAGTTGATTTGAACAGATTCTCATGGCGCAAGTGAGTGTTTAATCATAAGTTTCTATATTCGTTCGCTTATATTTGAGGCATCTAGTACACTTTGTTAGGTGAGTACATGCCGTTCGGTGCCTTGATTAATAACAGGACCCATCTTCAAGTTTCTCAGGTTACGATTCCAGCGCACACGTAAGGCCGTCCCCACCTGCCGCATAGGAACACGCACGCTCATTCTCTTGTAGTTAATCGAAGAGACCCAAAATGCTGCTATGGCAGGAAGTATCAGTATCATCATGGCCATCGGGGTCTCTGCAGTGCTGGGTTGGGCCCTGATTCTAGGGCTTCTCTTTTCAATTCAAGACTTGGATACCACCTTGAACTCCGAGACGGGGCTACCAGTCATGCAGATATTCCTGGATACCTTAGGTCGTAATGGAGCCTTTGGTGCTATGGTAAACATCTTTTTCGTCAGAACCGTAACAGAAGAATGATATTGATGGTCCCTTACAGGCGGTCGTCATCACTTGCATGTATCTTTGCGGGTAAGCAAATCAATTCCTGGAGGTTAGGAAGTCCTTGATTCACTGGATATCTATGATTAGAACGTTCTCTATGACCTCAAATTCTCGGATGATCTACGCGTTCGCGAGAGACGGAGGGATTCCAGGACATAAATTCTTCAACTACGTTAGTCCCAAGTGGAAGTCGCCCATTCGAACCGGTAAAATCCTTCGTCAATATCTATCTATCTCAGGCTTACTGGTATAACTTCCAATCGCAGTGTGGCTGTCCTGTACGTGCAGTTTTATTCTCGGACTCCCCAGTCTTGGGAGCCAGGTAGCATTCGCAGCCGCTACATCAATTGCCACAATCGGGCTATACATCTCCTACGGTAACTCAACTATCTCTTTAACTTCGAAGACCGGTGATTAACATCCTTGGAAGCTATACCCATCGCGCTGCGAGTGATAGATCGGGACAAATTTGTTCGAGGACCATTCCATCTTGGCGTCTTTTCGTATCCAGTCGCACTAATCTCCGTTGGCTGGATCATATTTATCACTGTCGCATTCGTTGTCCCCCAAATAAACGTGAGTGTCTTAACTTTTTATATACCCTGAGTCCCCGAGTGATCCTTCCTCCCTAGCCCGTTAATTCCGAGACGTTCAACTATGCTTCTGTGGCAGTTGGAGTGGTTTTCGTGTACAGCACAGGTTTCTGGTTATTGAGTGCCAGGAAATGGTTCACTGGTCCTATAAACTACATTGAAGGTAAGAAAGCCTTACAAGATTCAATAGCAATATATCAACGTATATTACAGCGGGAAACGGGAGCTCAAGCTCAGGAAGTGAATCTCCAAAAACAGATGAAGAGATAGGCGAGAAGGGTTCCACATAATGTATACACCGTACATCTGACTGGCGGATGGCATCTGAGACTTATTTTCGATGTATTTTGTATGCTCGTTTAATAGAAATCAGGTTTGCACGCAGCACGTTGCAAAAGTAGAGCGCGGACTTTCAGATGGTGCATCATACCACCCCTGTTCAAGAGTGATCGGACCTGCTGCACAGCTTGCTTGCCTGCCACCCTCATCACAATCCCTGGTTCGAGGCCAAAGAGACCGATTTTCTTTCCCCTTTTCTCACCAACACAAAAATCTCATCGGGGGTCAAAGAGGCATTTGTACAGGGAATCGGTTACAAGATTACAGGGAACCAATCACATTTACAAGTTACATAGGATAAAAGTGAGCGGAAGAAACGTGCTCATCGACTCTCTTGGCTTGCAAAAAACTTCGAAAATCCTGACCTGGTTCCCGAAGGCAGTCTAGAGGAATCAAACCCCTCTGTCCCTCCAATGACCCTAGCAAAGGCTCAACCATAGCCCAACCATCGTCGAACACCTTTGTGACTCTGACTTGGCTGCCTGGAATCACCGAAAGCTCGTCTGGGAGAGCTGCTGTGTACGTTCTACGTATGGTCTCGACTTCTTCGAACACGCCGTGCACGGAACTGGACAGGCAACCAGAGCTGTCGCTGAAAGGATCGGTTGTATGGGAAGAATGGGAGCCGTCTACGCTGCTATCTGCGACTGGGGTTGCGAATGGGTCGTTCGGTGACACCGTCCCACGCTGCGTATCAAGGGGAGGAAAAGTAAACGCAGCCATTGCAGCCCTTGGGGTTATAGCGGTCCCAGGATACGACCCATCAACCGCGGCAGCACCCACGAGCTGTGAACGTCGACTATCGTTGCTCCCAGTGGATAAACGATGCGAATCTACGGTGGGACTTGGAGTAGGCCCCATGGGATAAGCGAACACATTCGTCGTTCGCCGGATCTCAGCCATTGGCGGCAACGCCGGCAAATCTTGGGTAAAATTCGCGTCAAAATCGTGGTGTGCGGATCTGTCAAAAGTGGTCGCGAAACTGCTTCTGGCTGATTGTCTGTTAGAAGCCTCTGGACTGTCGCGGTATTCCTTCGATGGTTGTCTGGTTGACGCCCACCACTGGTTCCTCCTTTCAGTCCTGCGCGCGATCCATCGGCGGCGAAGGAGGAACAGAGCAAGTAGGACGAACAGGACCAAGACAGCGGCGACCACTCCGATCACGATATGATTTGACGATTTGGCCTTCTGTGGTGGCGTTCCGCGTGGATCCGTCGTGTCTGTCCCGGTGGGGGGCGCTCCTTCTGCAGTCGTCGACCATCGCGAGCTTGTCAACGTTCTTGTCCCAGTTTGGGCAGTCCTCGTTACTGAAGGACGATCGTCACCAGGCATTTCACCAGCATTTGAAACACCCTCTGGTAGCGATCCTGGTACGTGGACAAGATTGCCGTTATGGTTGTTGGTGTCTTTGACAAGCTCGCTTCCGGAACCGGAGCCATTTCCAGGAGCTGTCACGACCGTATCTGAGTTCGGAAGCTGAGACGGTGAAGGACCGATACTATTGCTACCACTCGGTGGTATATGAGGTGGCTGACTTTGGACAGGATTCTGCCCCCCTGGTTGAGCGGGCGACGAAGAGGAAGGCGACGAAGAGGAAGGCGCTCCCTGTGATGACGAGGAAGGAGGGACTGGAGCCGGTTGCTGAGGTTGTTGAGCCGGAGGGGGAGAGGAGGTAGCTGGCGGAGGTGCTTGAGGGGGGTCCGGTGAGGCCGGAGGACTGTTGTTACCACCGTCGCCTCCGCCTCCGCCTCCAGTCAGTCCTAGTAAGTCTGTTACCCCTCCTATTATCTCTCCTAAGGGAAGCTTAATGGAAATTTCAAGGGGGGCACGTTCTTCCACCACGACTCGCTGGTGAATAGAAGTAGAATGGGTTTGCTTCGCATAGGAGTTCAGGCCATGGTGCTTGACTGGCATCACTCGGATTCCGTCTTGCGAAGAATGCTTGATGAAGAGAGAGGGGTACGGGTTAAAGGAGTGTGGTGGGTAGTAAAGGAGAAAGAAGAATGGAAGGAGTGAGTCTTAGGGGACTAGGTCGGAGGGAATGCGGATGCTTGGTGAAATTGAAAGGTGAATTGGTACATCCGTAGGAGAAACGGGGAAGAAAGAAGATGCCATTCCCGTCATGTCATTAAATAGACTGGAAACATGAAACCCCGAAAATTTGTCAAGATCGTAAAGATTCGTAAGGTCGTACTGACAACCGGAGGCAAAACATAATACTTCAGGTCCTAAACGGTACCTTCTTGGGCACAAGCTGATCATTCGCATAGGAGACTGTCCGAGGCCTTAGGTACGCCGACAGCATAACGAAAAGACAGAAAACGTCCCACTCCACTCTTCTGATGTGAAGACATGTGGAACAACGACAAGGCGGCCGCTGGGTCACAGTGATGGGCGCTCGTAAAGATCGTAGAGGGCCCAGCCTCGGAGACCTAAGCGCTGGGCACTGAAGGCTGGGAAACTAACGGAAAGTTAACGGCAAGACACGCACCTAGAATATTCGCGCCAGCTGTATGTATATTTATCGCTTCATATTCGGGCGATGTCAGGCGGAGACAAAGGCCCAGGGTTCTATATTTTCTCGCTCCACACTTCTGAAGGCAGAAGACAGGACAGGTGAAGTTGCGTTGACAAGCACCTGGGAACACACTAAATGGAACCGACAACATATCGAATGTCGTCATCAACTTCGAAGTTACCACGATACAATACAGAATCGGAAAGGCATCGTAGCAGGGTGGAGGATATGGGTTGTACGGTCGGACAACCAGGCCGAAGCAAAGGAAAGAACACCTAAAAATACACCTGCCCCAATTTCAAAAAAGCAAGCGAGGGCAAGATTGGTAAATCGGGTATACAGTTGAGGAGGGGTGCCCCCGAGAAGAATAATCCCACAAATATCAGAAGTACTCTGTACCCTGTGATAGACAGATGTCAGCAGTATGTCATACATACGGAGATAATGAACGCACCTTGACGTCAAAAGAAACCGAGCGCTTAGCGTTTAGTCGCTCATTTGATGGGAAACCTGAAAGCTCTGAACCCGCTTGGTATGAAGGAGACTGGAGATATCTTGACCGGCTTCATGCAGACAGGCAAGAGGGATGAGTCCTTTTTTAGCTTCGGCAGTATTCCGGGCATCAATCTTGTCCACTAAAGCCCAGCCATCCTCATAGATCTGAATAATCTGGACTTGATCGTTGACGTTAACGGCTAGCTCGTCTCGTAAGGATGGCTGGAAGGGTCGACGGATGGTCTCGTATTGAGAGAACGTCTCGAGTGAGAATGGGAACTGGTTCTCAATGGGACTGTCGACGAAAGGGTTGACGATAGATTCGCTGTCTGCAAATGGATTTGGAATGCTGTCATGACTGTTGCTTCTGGCCACGGCAAGGGGAACGACGGGCAGACGAGAAAGTGAACTGGGCTGAGCTTTGCTGACTGGTGTCGAGCAGACCGCAGCGATCGAGGCCGTATTGCTGCTGTTACTTCCAAAGCGGGAGTGAACCGAGGTTGCCTCCGTTATCAGAGAGAGTGGCTTAGGGAATTTGAAGGATTCGGTCCCTGAAACACGATGAGAACCGAAAGCGTGGTGAATAACGAACGAATCATTGCTGCCATTAGAGCCGACGCTTCCCATTGAGAACCGATCGGATTTGCTGGGATCGATTATATGAGCGTCAGAGCCATTGCGAAGGCGACGAACTTCCGCCAGAGGTGGTGCTGCAGGTATGATACTGTTAAGATCTAACGGTGAAGCTGAGCGATCGAATGTTGTTGGGAACTGGGTCTGGGGCGATGCAAACCCATCAGACTTCTCCTCTGGGAAGTTGTCATTATAGGTGCGCGAGTTGCGCCTCCGGTTACTCCACCAGTGTCTGAATCGCTCGCTGCGACGTTCAATCCACCGCCGGCGCAGTAGAACGGTAAGCAACAGAAGGGCAAGCAGAAGTGAGACCACAGTGACTCCAGCGATCACCGATGCGGAGACCTGCTTTTGAGAGCCACTAGTTTGACCGGCAGTATCTGGGGGCCCCCCAGTCGACTGTGTTCCTGAGCTATCACCATTTGGGGCGGGGAAATTTGGCGTTATAGTCTGAGTAGCAGTAGCCGTCAGAGCAAGGCTGCTAGTAACCGATGAGGCACTAGTACCGCCTATATAAACTTTAAAGAAAAAGCATTAGCAAATGCAACTTGAGAAAATAATAGTGATAGAACCTTGGCTACTTTGCTGGGAAGCAAATGTCGACGATGGAGCGGAGGGTTGGCGGTTAGCAGTTGTTGAGATTACTGGAGCGGGGAAGGTGCTAGCCTTATCATTGCTGCCGGATCCGTTGGGACTGTTACCCGAGTTAGAACCCGAGTTATTGCCAGCTTGTGTGGGACTGGGGGCGTTGGGACTGGGGGCGTTGGGCGTTGCTACCGGTTGTCTGCTGGTAGCAGTTTGCTGAGGCGCCGTCGTAGACGGAGAACGATCGTGTCCGCCCTCGTTCGAATTCCCATTGCCATTGTTATCACCGTTGTTCCTGCCACCACCAAGTCGTTCCTTCCAACGGTTTCCTATTTCTTCCCACCAATTACTTGCAGATCCACCGCGATCACCATCCCCCTTTCCATTGCCCAAGCCAGGGACACCAAATCCAAATTGAGGAGAACGCGATTCGAGTGAAGATTCTTTATTTTTTAGTTTCAGAGCAAGGACGCGACGGAGGCGTCTGTGCTCGCTGTGCTGGCGAGCTGAGCGCATCCAAAAGATTGAATGAAAGAATGAAAATGAAAGACTACAGTTAGCGAAGGAATGTGAGTAGTTGAGAATGAGGACGATATTGAGCGATGAGGAGCGTTTGTCAGAGCATACAGGATCAACAAGAGAACTCGGAAAACGTTACGGCCGGTTACGGTCGCTAAGTTCAGAGCCTAGGAACCAACTGCCAATCAAATTCAGGCCGACACGGTTATGTTAAACGTCGTACCTGGCGTTGTTATGGTCCAAATGGCGCATCATTTATGTTAGCAACACCATGTTCCGATGGCGTTATTACCATATTGTGTGTAACCGCCGGCGGGGTAAGCAGCCGTTTAAGGGGCCGACAAGTTGCTCGGAAAGGTGCATCAAGGACTAGATGGATTTGCGGCGCTGATGAATCTGCTACCAGTATTCGTATACAATATTCGAGATGTTAGAAATACCTGTCCGCGGGGACAAAGGGACACTATCTGTAGACATGAGAGTACTGACCATTAGGCGCCTTGAGGATTGTTATCGGCAACCTCCGAGATGGGCAGTGATGTATACCTCGACTAGCATCAACCATAATCAGACAATCCACCTTGCTGGTACTACGGCCACAAACGATGGGAAGTCTCGCGGGGAATCTCGTGATTAGGGGCGCAGAAACCGCACTTAATTACTGACACGGTTTTCCACGTTGTCCTCTAGAGAATATGCCAGACCTTCAATTAGCTGTGGTCTTCTATCTCGTATAGCCTATGACATGGGTGCATTCAGGGCATGTGAAAGAAGCCGTAGAGATGGTGAGTGGTGAGTGGGGTGGGCGCTCATGCTCTCATCATCAAGGTCCAAAGTTCTCGAAGATCATACACGAGGCCATATGTTACATGTTCCCGCTGATCTTCTATTTGACTTGGCCTTCCTGCATCGAGCACTTTGGGAGATTTCCCTTATATGCTTTCATTTGATGGACATCGCCTTATCTTGAACCCGCTGTAACTTATGCATCCCACAGCCTGAAGCTTCGTTTGGAACGATATGATTAATTCATTAAGGACTAGTATGCTGTGCTCGGGCATGCCTTCGGTTTGGTATCCTTAAAGGCAAATTGAATGAACATCTGAACAACGTCGTTAGGGCAACATTACTCTGCCCCAAAAAGCATTACACCTGACTTCTTACCGATGCGGAGTAACTGAATACCAATAGACAATGTGATGCTTCTACCAGCTTCGGGACTTCCCCGTTGGCCTCCCCGGGGACCATGTTTGCGGGTGATGTTTGAATTTACTTGAACTGTTTAATCAACTCCTGTTGCGGGACCGACGCATGCAGATCATCGATATCAATTAAACTGATTAATCCCGACTCTGCCGCCGTGTCCACGAAGTCCTGAGACAAAGCGTTTCCTACCGAAGAGAGCTACGGACAGGATAACAAGTGCTGTCAATGCTGACGTGGTGCTTTCCCCTTGACATGCCATGGGCAACCTGCAGTCTTGTGACGGGGAACTCGGGAGTACTAGTTTTTATTTGGAGAACAGAGGCACAAGCGCGATGGTCGCTTTACAAATTATGGGGTACGTCCTTCAGGAATGGAGAGCGGACGGGATCTGAACGGAGGAAGAATTTTTCCAGATCCTTAGCTTTAACTGGAAAGCGACGGAATTCATCGGGCTATAGCCCTATTGAGACTAACAATGACGTTCGAAGAGGATATTGAGCGGTTCTGCTTACCGTACTGTGACCGACCGAGTCTATGTTTTTTTTACCATTCATTCAAGTTGAAAGGGTTGAACTGAATTGCCATCTCCCCTCAATCTTCGCTTTTCAATACAGGCCGAAACGTGTTCTTGTGTCGGTATGTCAATTAAAAGCTTTGGTGCTTGCTGTTGGCGGATTTAGAGGTAATTATGATCGAATAGGCGGATATATACGATTTCTGACTGGTTGCTGAAGGTGGTCTCGCTGGTCTGGACTTGCTCGATATGCTGTAAATCTGCATTGTTCATAAGGTTACTACCTGTCAAACACCTGATGGATCAGTAAAAAGTCCCATTTGGCCAATTGGTGAAACCGCCCTACGGTGACAATAGATATTAATACTCCGCCGAGCGCTTAATTAACGAAAGCGTTATCTACCCTGGGAGCGACGATGCTCTATTGAGTTAGGTGAGATTAACCGTCGATGTCAGGCAGCGACATGGACACACCGAGGTAGACGGGGAGTAACGATTTGGGACACGACATCACAGCTCGATCTGATGTTCATCAGGGTAAGGAAATATTACAAGAATCGAGCAGAATATTCACTCACGGCTACTTCAAAGGTATGTTCGTGTTTGGCCTAGTATGTACTAATACGATGGCGCTTGCAAAGGGGCTGATACAGAGGTGCCAAGGCAGTGATCAAACTTGATGTTCGTGGTACTCAGATTTACATCCAGATTTGAATTTCTCCCTCCAACTAAACAGACCTTTTCCTCTCCCGTATAGCAGGCCGCTCCTTCTGCTGTTCGCTCCCTCAAAGGGGGATATACCGGCAGCCTTAAATTCGAGGAGAAAAGGGTCGGGCCCCAAGCTCCCCGCCATCATGGACAGCCATCCAAGAGCGCCTGGACTCCCAGCAGCTCCCCATCGTTCGACCAGATGCCCCCATCTCCCGCTCCAATCTCCCTCCATCCCTGTCACCATGAATAGGCTTCTCGCTCTGTGTCGAGTCGCCGTTATTCAGTGGGATACTCGGCACCCCATCATTTCTGCAAGAGTGAACGCACAGCTGTGGCACTCGCACTGGCTTTACGAGCCGGCCACAAATCCAGGACTGGAGTCGTTGACAGTTCGAACGGACCTCCTCCCAGACACTCCAATTGTCGTCTTTCCTACCGGCCAATTGAGGGGGAGAGACGTCGTCAGGATTCACGATGTCCTGTCGCATGTCCATGCTGTCGCCCGACAGCGTTCGTCACCCCCAGCTCAGCCCACACCCGGCAACCTTCACCTGCATCCAATGAATTTGGGATCAGATGATATTGGTGTATTTAACCGCCATTGGTCAACCGAACCAACCACGGTCCTCGGGCCAGGAGTTGCATGGACATGGCAAGGCCTTAGGCCAAGCCAAGAAGAGCCCGATGTATGGATTCTCGTTCTCGCTTGACCCATGCCGTCGAATTACACTGACCGCCTTTGAGTATATTTATTTCATTACAATTTATTTCAATCAGTCCACGGTCTGTCGTAGATATATCAGTGATTGTAAACAGACCTATCGACTAATCTACTGTTGTTGGATTGACGTTCGGTACTAACGGGCAGTCCGAGTCCACAGTAGACATAGAATTGCTTCTGAGTACAACAAGGCAGGATGCTTGAAATGCCTCGGGGGCCTGTCTGAGGTCGAGAAGGTAGGTGAGAAACGCAAGCGGGGAGGGAGGGAGGGACATGATGAATGGGAACCCAGTCTGCTTCTGATATAACAGAAACAGTGTGATATATAAGCTTCGATCGAAGCACCCCTCGTGGTAGCCGCGTTGAGAGAGGGCGAAGTCCCGAAGAGATGGCGCCATGGGCCCCCGAAGCGTCCCTCGTCGTGGTTTCTGTAAGCCTGGCGGTACGCCATACACGGCGCCAGAGAGTAAAGTCGCCGGTGGGTTTTGACGCATCCATTGTTTCTACTAGACTTTCGAACCTAGCCAGAGGCCATAGGAGGCCATACCGAAGAAGTCACATCCTTCTTGATCACACTTCTAAGGTTCTGTCATGAAGAACCTCATGTGGTCACAACCGTATATTTTTGCCCAAACTAGATCACCCAGAAATAGCAGAAAAGTCGTCGGTAGTCGTGCACTGAACCACGATGACAACATATGAGTCGCTCAACATATCAAAGAGATTGAGAGGATCTGGGACAATATTCGGGTCATCGAACTGGCTTATTGTTGTCCCCATGTCTCACGTACAAGGCGCGACAGATTCAATGGAAGTAACGCCGAAGCTATGTCATTGCATTGAAAGGGTTGTCTGATACCCTGGGCTAGCCTGAGACGAGGGGTGCGGGAAAGATTATGTGCTGACAGCTCTTTAGTTCAAGGAGATTAGCCGATCATAATCGATTCGTATTCATTGACTCTCGAAGAGACACTATATAAAGAACATCAGCCGCTAGATCCAGGGATTTGGGGAGTATCGTATCAGCAGGAGCACGCACAATCAAGGAACCTCAGTACTTTGTGCCCTAGGCAAGTTTGATTTGGTAACGGTGCACTTGTGGGCAGAAAAGACGATCAGATTGAGAGGGTGCATGAACACTAAAACGTTGCAGAAGGTGCCGTAACTCACCTCAGGCGCGGCAGCATAGAAACCACCCAAGATCCCACCATCGATAATGTTGTGAGTCGGAATAAGAACAGTTGCATAGATATTCTGCCATAGATCGAGTGAAAGCGTTGAAAGGAGTTGGCTATATCATGATGGTGAGAATAGAATCTATTCTTGAACCACGTCCCCTAGATCCTGAGCATTGGAAGACGCTGTTTGCTGATTACTCTGGTAAGCAGAGGAGTTGCGCAGCCTTGTCTTTCTTTTTGCCAGATCCTTTGGTCCTGGGAGCCCGCTGAGGCGGCGGTACACGGCCTGTCATACGATCTATTCTCTGACCGTCTAGTAGTTCATGGACTTCTCTGATCATCGGTCTCTCATGGTCTACGCCGCTCTGTGTTAGATACATGGTACATTTTGAGTGCTTGTCAGATTTGTGCGTATTACTATCTCAGTTGATTCCGTGGTATAAATAAAACTGGTATAAATCAATTGCGTGATCGACGGCTACCAGCTCAGCACGTGTTGAGATCGCCGACTAGGAGGTCGACTCGGATGACTCGCTTACCGTAAGCATCATCACTGCCAAAAATAACACAACAGGAGACTTTTCCGGCCAGTTCCATGTCGGATATATTATGTCCAAAGACCAGACTCGCCGACGCATTTAACCCAAAATAGTTGTTCGAAACTTTCGCCGAAAGTTGAACAACTTGGCCATGGCCATGGTTGTGTCCACACTCAAAGTTGTTAACTTTCAGAGAAAGTTCGGACAACGATAAGATTAGGTAGTGTCCACGGCGATGGTTAGGGGTCTGCACTCTGCCGGTGATGTGACGAGGGTATGGACAGATCAATGATGGATATATTTTGCCTGTAGATCTTATTATAATCAGACAATGCCACTGGGATGGACCTCCCCATTCCATTTAATATGGGGCATATGTAACAAAGACTTGCCCTTTGTTGCATACACTTCATATCAAATGTGACAGGGTGCTATCAGCCCCGTTAGATTGCTGCTTGAAGTATTCTACATGGGGTTATCTCCGGGCATAATGTATCCATCATTTGTCTCGCCAATACTACCCTTAATTCAGACGAAATCAACCATTATGGTTACTGTTACTGGCTCATAAGTTCTCGGACAAGACAGTATGCTATCTAATCTTATTGTTGTTCCAAACTTTCTCTGAAAGTTACTATATGAAGTCCGGCTTGATTTTTGCATGAGGACTAAGCTTTCAATCATAAAAGAGAGAAAATGACACAAAGATCACAAAAGGATGTTTCAAACAGTGAAATTGAAATGAAATAAGTTGTGGGTCCTTGGAAACAAAGAGCCATGAGGCAGTCAGAGTGACGACTTGATCATGAGCATGCATTGCGCATCAAAGGTGTGGTCTAGAAGGAGGGAGCCTTGGTGGGTACTAGGGAATTGGGGAGGAAGAATTCAAGGGAAAGGTTCACCTACATTTCCTGCAAGTCTGCCCCATATTTGACCATTTCTGGTACCCCTCCTCTGAGTGTCACCAATGCATTACCATATAACGGGTCGAATACAGTTACTTGCCCTTGTTCAAATCACAATGTCACCCACCCAACGGGGCAAAGAAGACAAGATCAACATCGGTGCTCATTCGTACCTTTTGGTGAATTATTATGTAGTCTGCACCACAAGTCCAGGAGGTCCACAAGATTGTAAGCATGTACATAAAGATATAAAGCTTGGTGTCAAACCGTTCATGGCCACCATCATACCTTTTGCATTGTAATCAAGCCATGCCTCCCAACAATTTTCCGAATAGTTGCCAATTATGATGCCGATGAGACAGGCATATGGCATATGGGCTTTGACACAACAAGTAGAGTGGGATGTTTCAGGTGGAGAAATTGGTCTGCCATTGTGGCCCAATATTGTTATATCATCCAATTTTTTGGCAATGTAAAAGGTGCGAGAATTAAGTGGACATTGGAAAGGAACGCACTATTTTGACACCATGTATTTAGCGGATATATACAAAATTATTCCACCCATTACAGGTCCAGGCCATTTGTGAAATCGCGTAGTCCTGCATGATACAGATTCTTTATTTCGGCACGGGACATGGCTCAAAAATAGGTACATTATTTATCCGGTTTTCTCATAGTCACAAAATTGCCCGAAAAAACAGTATTCGGCCACAGTGGCTGGCCTATGTCTCCACCCGAAACATCGCACTTTACTCGTTGTGTGAAAGGCATCACTATGAGGCGAGGGACCTTAAGGTATTTGCTAAAGCTCCCTCTTAGGTCCCTCCGATGTCCATCAAGGTGTGCCGCCAAACAAATGAGGGTTCCTCGCCCTCACATCATGCAATACTAGTCCTTGACTAGTCCGCTTCGCTTGCGCTGTTTTTGTAGTCATTCAAGAAAAAAGTACAAACACGAACTTAAGCAATGAATTTCCGACTGGGATATACTACAATGGCCACTTTGTCCCCCAAGCGGCTAGCCAATAATTTTAGTGTTTCTATTCGGACACCCGGGTACTATAGCGGGCGTTAAACGGGCGTCTCTTTGTGGACAACCTTTTCAAGACGTGTTCCCTCGGGAAATTTTGGTTTTGTCGCTCCGTCTGATCTCTTTGCTTCCTCCTGCATTGTGTTCGGGAACTCGAGGAGCTATTGCGAGGAGCCAGTGGCATTCGCCTCGTGCCGACTCTTTTTTGTGTGGCTCACGGCTTACCTAATGACATCTATCCAACCAGTATCCAACCTTTTAGTCTATTTTTTGGTCGTGTTCTCAACCCGGGAGATATTGAAATTTCCCCGGATGCGGTTTTACTGGTACCGGAAGCCATGGCTTTCAACTTACAAGAACCCGGTCCTTAGAGTGTCTCGCGATATTCCAACCCCCTCCCCCTATACTCATTCGACGCCTCTTCCAGTTTGAGACCTAACTACACTTTCTATTTACATACCAATTAGTGATCATTGAACAAAACAGATACAATACATATCATAACTGCATACTATCTCGTCTTCCTATCCGACTCTTGCCCACTACCAAAGAACGTCCTCGAAAACTTCTTTCCCCCACTCTCCCCTCTCCCAGCACCAACTGCCACACCCCAAAGCACTGCAAGATCCACAACGACGACGCAAATAGCAGCAAGCATAAACCTTGGCGCAAAGATCTTCCATACCATCAGATGTCTTCGAAGGATCGCAGCCGAAAGCGACGTCCCGACCAACAAAGACGTGTAGAACATCATAAAGGACATGGCTAAAAGCAATATCGAAGGAGATGAAGAGATGGCATTTCCATCGTCTTGCTCTGAAGTGTCTTTAGGCGAAAATGGGGAGGAGGGGGACTTGTTCCATAACGCGAGCAAGGGGACAGCGACTGCAAAGACCCATATGGCACCGATCGAGTTTGTGACAGCTGTGATCGCTGACCATGGGTATTTCACCGTTTCGGTTAACAAGAATGCAGTCTTCCACTGAATAGACGAGATAGTGGCTTGATGACCTGTTGCGTAGAATGCATGCAACCCGAGTAAAGCAAGGGGTATTATGTCAGCGAACTTGAAAGGAACGGGTCGATACTGGGGTTGCTGTAGTTGGGTTTGGGGTTGAGTTTTCTGAGTTGATGTTGAGGACAAAGCATTGGCATTCAGGAGAGCGGAGGGCATCCCATTTTCAAATAACCTCTCCATACTCTCCACATCCCTCACGCTATCCAAAACTTCCAGCCATGCCAACAGTGCCACGCCTCCAAATCCCAACACAATCTGCGCAGGAATCTGAGAGGTCACATGGAGCACAACAAACGAGATGCTCCAGAACACCAAGTATGGACTGCCGTAGAAATTCCCGAAGCCGATTACGTTCGCTTTCTTCGCACCATCTTCCCCGATGTATGTTTCAACTCGGATGCAGAGGGGGACGGCATACCAAAGAGCACCACCCACAACGACAGGGTAAGCCAATCCAAATCTCGCCAACCACGTGCGGGTCAATCTCAAAGTTGCGTTCCACTCCTCTCCCAAAGCAGAGGTGGTGTCTCCCCATTCCAAAACCCAAAACCCTGCTCCGGCGATCAACGAAGGAGCGAAGACCCAAGGGTAATAAAACTTGGCAATCCCATTATCTGATAACGAAATCGACAGGAATCGTTTGACAACCCAGGGGAGACCTAGTGCGACTGGAAGAGCGAGGAAGACGGCGGATGTAGGTGCAGCCGTGAGTGAGGATGACGCATAGAACGTGACGTGGCAGGAGGGTTGCTGCTCCTCTCTACAGACAGTACTAAGGGCCATGAGTCGAACACAGACAGCGAAGAGGAGTGAGAATGAGAGGATACGCGTGCGTAGACGGGAAGTGGGTGCTGTGAATCCTTTGACGGTGTACGGAACGATTGATGTAATGACGAGGAAGGTGATGATGCGGTCTTCCCAAATCGTAAACGAGTTGGAAAGAAAGGTGGCTGCATGCAGGATGGGGATGAGGAATGAGAGGATCCCAGTGAAAGTAGGAGAGCCGACAGAGGAGAGGAAAGAAGAGAAGGGCGGGGAGAAGAAGATGACTGTACCACAGGATGCCAGGGTAGAGAGGAATACCACGTAATCGATCATGCCGACTCCTTCAACGAAGGAGTAACAAACGAAATAAACGACGACACCGGAGAATCCACCTCCAATTCCTGCGAACACGTATCGTGTTGTAACATTTCGCAGCCATTTCTGCCAGTTGACGCCTTCTTTTGAAATGCCGACGTACAGACCCCAGCACGCGACGAGCGACACTCCAAAGAGAACCAAACCCATTGTCATCAGGAGAGGATTGAACTGGGCCCACATGGTCCGGCATGCGGCTAAGGCTTGTCGAGCAAAGTTGTTCAATGCGATAGATTTAGCTTCAATTGCCTTGAACGAGCTTGCACTCTTCCAGGCTTGTTGGAGGCCGTTCCATGCTTCGTCCAGTTCGCGACCTGACGAGGATCCTCGGTATGCAGTAAGGAAGCGTTGGACTTGGTTGGCGTTCAGTTCAAGGGCTTTCTCCAAAGTCTTGCCTTGACTATCGCGCCAGAACAACTCGGGGATGACGCTTCCAAGGTTATTAAATGGGATGGGTAAGCCTAGCAGAAGGGAGAGCGTGGGTAAGAGGTCGATTTGTTGGATCGAACGGTGTGCAGCAGAAGCGCCTGGAAAGGTGCGGTACTCCAATAAACCAGAAGGCACAGAGGTTTTGGACGTAGTGAGAGGAGCGCCTTTACTGTAGATCCAAAGCGCAGCGGAAGTTTCGTGGATACCGTCTCCGCCGTGGTCGCCTGAACGATCCATCCCGTGGTCTCCGAGAAGGACGAGAAGAGTGTCCTCGTCTAGCTTCTCTAAGACACGCGTGAGGACGTCGTTCATTTGTTCGAGTTTCGCTTTCATCAGAGGGTGGTCTGGGCCAACGCGGTGCCCTACGTGGTCGACACCGAGGAAATGGCCAATGAGGAAGTCGAACGGCTTGGTAGGGTCTTCAAGTAGAGGGAAAAGATGTCTTATCACAGCTTCATCGACTGTGTGGAGGTCCTCGACATTGAACGAGTCGTATGGATGGGTCATGTTGGGGTCGAAAGAGTCGGGGAAGACTGACATCCAAGTGTCGTCGCCCATAAAAGCTGCCTTGATGAGAACGGAGTAAGCTCCATTTGAAGACAGTCCTTTTGCAAAAAGAGCTCGCCTTCTTGCCCGCTCGTTGCAGCTGGACCATGATAGAGTCTTCAGTAATCGAAGTCGCTCCCAAGTTATTCCCGACGTCGATAAATGTCGGTAACGAGCCTGTTGTCAAACCTTTGATCCTTTGAAGAGTAGTGGTTGGGGGGTCCGCATGACTGTCGAATAAAAATGAATGTTCTGGGCGTTCGGAAGCAAGTTGACGAGGGAGCGTGAAGATGTTGTGGTGGTAAGGCGATGGCGGGTTCGGAGGGTTTGGCGAAACAAAATCGAACCGAAGTGCGTCGATTACAAGCACTACTGCACGTTTATGTGTTGGAGGGAGAGAGCAGGATTCAGGGGGTTCGCAGGAGGAGATGTCTGGTAATGCCAGTCGCATTAAGAGGAAACCGCGGGTAAACAGGTAGATTCCAGCCAGGTGGCTTAGAAAAACCCATACCAGAGTAGCCAGACGCATCCTCCCAGCTGTATTAGGGAGAAATATATGGTTACTTTTGCTGAGGCACTCTGGTAGCGCTCAAATCGAGGGAATCGTAGTCGTGGTTTTGGGGAGGAACGAGCGGAAGAAGGATGTGGCAGGTCTGTCCCACGGCCCGCAATCCGTCGGCATATGCCGGCTGGCGGATATTAAGCGCCCATATCTGCCCAGGCCGTCAAGAAGCCCAAACGCCTCTCAATCGACGAACTAGGGTGCATACTTTGTGTTTTAAGCAAGATTGGAGTCATCCAACATTTCGTATTACAGGAAATACCCAGGGCATCGAGCAAGCATACTACGAAGTCTTTTAGCCTAACCCTGGCGTTCTTCTGGGCCCCTCTATGGACAAGGAGCGGTCTCCCATTCTAGATCTTAACGATTATCAAAAAATACCTGCCAACCTGGTATGCACACTCATTCTGCTCCACTCACGTTTTAAACAATTTTGATTTTTTAGACTGACATGCGCCTCTCATACTAATATCATTTCTTCTGTATGAGACATAAATGTAGGTGCTTCTCACGACTTCTTCCCAGGTCCCACCAGTATAGTGATTGATCAGTGCAACCCACCATCCCCCGACTGAGAAAGAAGTAGAATCTTCGACCCCATTACCACTGCCTGCGCATTTCAATCAAATCACCTACTTCAAAACCCATAAATTACCCAATTTTCACAAGCCAGGCTGGCTCGGAATTAGTGACGTTCAACGCAAAGTTAGTCCGGTCCTTGGCGTGATCAAGGGTTGGTATAGTTTAATTTGGCGTTTGCGCCAATTTCTGTGTGAGTCCATATAGCGGAGGCGTAAGATCCAATGAGGCAGCGAAATAATAATAATGATACCCATGGCAGCAGAACGGAATAACGATTCAATTGATGTATATACCCGCCAGTAACAGATTAGGCAAGCTATTCTGTTGTGTGCCTTTTGGCGGAGCTGTTAAGGTGGCGGTTTTGGTGGTCTTCCAATTGAATGACCATGGATGGGGCAGCATTGATTACCGGACCGCTCATTGAGTGGCATCTGGGGTGTTCGACTTTCAGGCCTGGATCGGATGTCCTCTTTTTGTTGAAGAACTGTAGAAGTAGTGAATCGGACTCGTTAGTTCGATTAAAACTTTACACGATCTGCATATGAAATACAAAGGCCTGCTCTTCCCAGACGTCAAATTTGTTTTTGTATAGGTGCGTCGCAACTCTCAGAGATGCTGTTCATCGCGTATCATGATTATCATAAGATTTGAGATACGACAGAGACCTACACCCAAAGGCGGCATGTAACTAGACGGGCTGAAGGGGTTAGTAGTAACAAAGTTTAATATACATGTGATCTGTACAACACAAAGATCAGGAACAAATACAAAATCCGTCGCTTCACTGCGTGGCTGATGGTGGCGGCGGCGCAGACGGCGGTGGCGGTGGTAGCAACGACTCCTGCCTCGCCCTATCGGCATACGGCGGGGGAAGCTCCGAGACGGTCGTAAGTAGTGGAGGCGGGACACCCGGCGTCCCCCCATCCGTATGCTGTATCACAATCCCCAACGCCGACCCCTCCCTAGGGTGCTCAGAGTCAGGCGAGAGATTCGACGGCAGAGCCGCCTCAGCCGCCTTGGACCGCCGCGTCGGGTACGCAGGGAACGTGGTGAAGCTCGGGCGCGACCGCGTTGGCGGGACTACGCTCTGCGATCCGATGCTCGACACGGTGTCGCTGATGTCTGAATTCGCCCGGGCCACGCCGACACCGACTGCACCGTACACTATTGGGTTGTATGAGTTGCCATCGCTCGGGGAAGAGACTGCTGTCGAGGACGCGCTGGGCATCCTGTATACTGGCAGGGGGTTGGGGTTGTTGTTCAGACCCATAGCTTCGAGGTGTTTCGAAGATACCTGAGTGGTATTCCCAGTCGTACCTATCGGTCCGAACGGCCCAAGGCCCTGTGATGAGTCAAATGTGGTGGGAAAGTCGGAAGCGGTTGCGTTGACATCGAATGGCCGGGATGTTAGTTTCTCGGTTTCTTCGAGCTTCTTCTTCTTTCTCATAAACCACCAGAGTCCGACGCCTGTACCGCCTAAGAATAGAAGAAGGAGAGGGACAGTTATTCCTGCGATGAGAGCTGTATTGTTTCTTCCAGACCCCGTTGGAGCTCTCTGAGCTTGGTCGAGAAGAGTGGAATTGCCAGGGGAGCTTGTTAGCCCGGTGCAATCGGTGTTGATGCTTCCTACCATTGGGAAATGTTTAGTTTCTGGTATATGATCACCATTGGAAGACGACGAGCACGCACCTTTAGTGTTGACAATCGGCGTCCCGGTAGCCCAACGACCTTTCCTATAGAGAAGAAAAACAATGCCAAGCATGAGATCCATGTCTCAAGTATAATTAAAAATCGCCGAAAAGCCCATTCGGGTTCAATCAAGCGCATCAAGAAGAAGACAGAAGTAAAGAAAAAGGGGAAATGAAACTTACGCGTCACTAACAGCCGCTGTAATTACCACGACGACAAAACAGATAGAGAACGTCGGTTAGCGACTGCGATAATACTGATAGTCATCAGAACAAGAATAGAAGAACATACCGATCAGTTGGCCATCCGGTTCCGCCCTATTTATATACGTGTAAGCGTCGAACCCCCCGAAGACGGTAACGTTGGTAATGACAGGAGAATTGACGGCGGCCAGGCTGATATTGTAGGGTGGGGTGCCACCTTTGATTCTGAGTCCCCAAGGCTCGCAGGTCTGCAAGTCTCCAGTGGTTGCGTTGGAGGATACGCTGAATTCGGGGATAGTGACATTTGGGACGACACATTGTAGTGATGTGCCGGCTACGGTTGTGATTTGAGTGGGATGACATGTGCATTGCAGGGTTGATCGTGCGGGGTTGGGAAGGGATGGTGGTGTCAAAAAGATGGAGGTGTGAAGGACAGATTGATAGATGATCAGTGAGAGAGATCAAAGTGAGATAGGACGGAAGGGCGTACCAAGGACTTCGAACAACCGAGGCGGAATCCCACCAGAGCTGCCAGTCGCATCCACAACATTGAGCATGAGTTTTGAGCCTACCCGCACCGTCCATAAGACCCTGAGTGAGGAACTAGACCGAGGGCATACGTACCAGGCGGATGTCGAACAGTATAGCTCAGGGTCCTGTTATCTATTCCGATAAACTGTGTCTGGGGCGTCCCTCCAACTTGATAGGAGATCATATAATACGGTGGTACGCCAAACGTGTCGTTCAGAGTGATGTCCCATGATTGAACGAGGATGCCTAGTTGTAAACATGTCGGGACGGCTGCTGTTAGACTCTACAAGAGCGCTGTTAGGTATTGGAAATGGATGAGTAAGAGACGCACATCGT
Source organism: Coprinopsis strossmayeri (assembly GCA_900156845.1). Classification (NCBI taxonomy): domain Eukaryota; kingdom Fungi; phylum Basidiomycota; class Agaricomycetes; order Agaricales; family Psathyrellaceae; genus Coprinopsis; species Coprinopsis strossmayeri. The sequence goes on from FTPT01000009.1 coordinate 37,616, forward strand.
CTGTGAACTTCCACTGGAACTGGCGAGAGGTCGGGCGGTCGGATTGAGAGAGGGTAGGGATAACGAGGGTAGACCAGAGGAGAGCAAGGGACGCTAGGTGGGTTACAGTTGGCGTGCTGAAGTTGGAACGGTGGGGCGATGCGGGCCACATCTTGGGGTACGACGACTAGGACTCCAACCCAAGGAAAGAAGGGGAGGAGTGGGGCAGAGGAACCAGTCTCTGCGGTTGTTTAAGAGTGGGAAAGGAGCAAGGTGCGATTCCAGCGCTGGTGTAAAATGTTGCTTCCAGCCAGCGGAACCCCTGTAACCCAGATCAAACGGTTAGAGATTATGTGGCCACGCAGGGGTTCGGTTACAGAAGTTTATACAAAAAGGTATGTACTTACCACCCCCAGTGCAGATCAAGCGTTGTTGAAGATGGTAAAAAAGAGAGAGCAAACAGCCATTGCGATGGATTTCCATGATGCCAGGCCAATGTTCTTGATTGCTTAGACAACCGAATTTTCCGCCCGGTGACTATGGCCTTCTGATGGCCTACATACACATGTCAAGATTTGGGGCAGCCTGAGAAGGGAAAATATGCGTTCCGGGGGCGATCCTGTCTGTTCAATTTTCAATTGACAGACTGCAGATGCAAAAGCAATGCACACGAGGCTCATACATAGAACAGATTATCTCGGTCATGACGGACAGCGAGCGCTCCCTTCCACTACTGCCATGACATTCCGCGTTTCACCCCCATCAGCCCGTCTCTCGCTTTTGGAAGGTGTAACTGTCAATGCCAATCCATTCTCAGGTCGGTCCAATCGCAGACGGCTGTATTGTGAAGAATGATCGTGCAGCCAGAGATAAGGTCAGGTCATGATCGTAATATTATTATAAGCTCTCCGAGGCGCTACGAAGGGATATAGAGACGTTCGTCTCTGCAAGTACGTGGAGAAATGCCGCCGCCATTACCCATCCGTTGATGCAGGTATTAGCTGATATATTCTGAAAGGATCCCCGAGGACGAGTAGAACAACCTACATCGCCAACAGCCGATCGCTTCGCAATCGCAAGCGCCCGTGTGGTCATCTTGATGACGCCAGGACCCGACCAACAGGCGCCTCTGCAGAAAACGAAGGACGTTGAACATGCTCAGAAGTACTACAGGGAAATATTGGGTTGGAGGATGTGAAAAGCGCAGGAACAGCTCTGAGCTTTCCATAATGCAAGTTGAGTTGGAGGTGATAGGAATCCGACATGAGACACAGTGGGATTCAGGAAGTTCGGCTATGCGGAGCCTACGTCTACATTGGTGCTAAATATATTCCCTGTACTACATAGTCTGATTGAATTATTGAATCATTGTTTGGAGAAGACTTGAGCGGCTGATATGGATGATTATCCGAGTCAATGGCTCAACTAGCAATTTATAGCCTATACGGGACGTCCATCTTCACAGCACTAACCTTCAACTTGCCTACTTATGCCGTATTTTGAACTTACATTATATGATATCCTTTTAGACTCGGAGGTCAAGGGCAGCAAGAGTAGCTCGACCTAATACATACGCGTTATGCTTCATACTGGCTAACACTTAGGCGCTAGCTGCTAGCATTAGTGTCGTATTTACTCAGCATAAGCTACAGCACGCTTGGACGCTATCGAATATTCACTAGTAGTGATAGATATCCATAGCAACAGGGCCCGGAATAGCTAGCTATTCAATCTTCGCTCCACCAGCAACCTTTTAATTTTTACAGCTTGACATTATATGTCATTCGGAATGCCGCAGTTACCCCATACTGCCAACTTCATTCACTGAACGTTTTGTACTTAGTTTACCTTAACGCCGATAGATGGTAGACCTGAATCCACCCATCAAGGCAAAAAGACAAGCGGATCGGAATTCATACGCACTACCCGTATTGCGGCTATATCTTACACTGACATGACGCGGGAGTCCAACGTGTTCATGGGTTTTGAAATGTCGGACCAGGCAAGGCACCCTATCCACTCTGTCTGTCTTTGGTAAATAAAAGGCTTTGTTCGGTGGGAAGTCGCCCTCCCAGTCAGAAATCATTTTAACGGTTGCTGTAAAACCTTCATTGGTCTGCTAATGCAATATTTCATGTCATGCGCAATGGCTAAATGATATCATAGACAGAGCATTTTTCATGACGTCACCGACAGTGCAGCAAGCCAGAACAGGAGCAAGCTTCATGGTCAGCTTCGTTACTGCCAGAGCTCTCCGCCAAGGAAGCTGCCGGATTCTAGTTTAAGTCTAAAATCGAAACACATCAGAGTCTCAGAGAAGGCAAGACGAATGGAACAGAGTAGAATTCAATGTAGATATTTTTTTTACAAATGGTAAACGTCGGCATTACCCGCAGCCCAGAAGTACTACATAATACATTGACATATCGATTATCACAAGCCCCAAGAGAGTGCGGATATGAGAAAAAGATAGAGATCAAGGCAAACCGGGGTCTTCAAGTCAATTTATTAGAAGTCGAAAGCAGCAGTCTGCCAGCCAGGCCTACCCTGCTCCAACTCGACCTTGCGCCCAACGCTCTGCCTGAAACTGTCCACCTGGCCCTTCACCTCCTTCATAGCACCCTTGGCCCTTTCAACAGTCTCATGCGCCGCTTCACGAACCCGCTCGGGATCCACATTCATCCGATCCTGCAAATTCTCAACATCCACACCTACTTCACCCGCAGCTTTCTGCAGCTTGTCGATGAACGGTTCCGAACCGGTGCCTAGAGGCCCGCGTTTCTCTCCACTGAGAATCTGCGGCTCGGCGCCCATCGCGAACTGGGATTTCTCAACATGCGCGGTATGTTCCGCACCCTTTCCCTCAGAGATAATCTTCTTTTGCTCAACGATCACCCCAGTGCCCGTCGCCCGAACACCAAGCTCTCGCCGCTCGACCCGGGACTCGCGTTGCAAGCGCCCGAGCTCGGACCACACCGCAGCGAGGAGCGACCCACCGCTGCCCAGGCCCGTATCTTCAAACACCTCGCGGCGCTTGCCCACATCGAAAGCTACGCCATCTGTCCAGTTGATCACGAACCGCAGCTGCTCAGAGAGCGTGCGAGAGAGGGCGTCGCGCAAACGCGCCACAAGCACGGGCTTGAAGAGCGTGGTGAGCACCACATGGTTGCTCTCGCGCACCTCGATCGCGACGTCCTCCGAGATCGACACCTCGGCCTTCTCAATGACGTGGAAGTGCCTCAGGGCGTCGCGCGAGTTGGGGCCTTTGGTTGTGGCCGGGATGAGTCGCACCTTGAGGTCGACGTCGATGCCCTTGGGCGGGAGCGTGAGCGCGAGGAGGCCGGTGAACTCAGTGGGTGTGAGCACAGACGCGGCCTTGTCTTTGTACCAGAAGGACACGTCATCGAGCTTGACTTGCAACGCTTGGATCCGGATGTGGGTGAGTGTCCCGATCGCGGTCGTCGATTGTGGTTCGAGCGGGGAGGAAGAGGCTGGGGAGGAGGTGGTGATGTCCATGTCGGTAATGTTCCGGATGTAGACATGCGAAGGGAGGAGGTTAAAGGATGATATGTCGAGGTTCTCGAGGACGAATTCGATTTCGTTGTCCTTGTATTCGGTTCTGTGAAATGAGTCAGTATGGTAACAGCGATGGACGAGAGAAGGGTACGAACCGTGGAATAGGGATATCCTTCATCTTGTTCATAGCCTTGGGGAGGTAGACCTTGAATAGATCTTGCCAGAACCAAGTAGCCTGCTCCATAGCAGCCTCCAATCCAGACTGGGCCTCATTTCCGACCTCCTTTGCAGCAACCTTCAACCCATCCTCGATATCCCTTGTAAGGTTAACATGCGCCTGTCGAACACGTTTAACATCCCCATCGTGGTTAATTCCCCTCTCGATCTTCTTCCATTCCTTCTTAAGCTCGTCAATGTTCCTCTTCCACTTGTCGTCCTTCTCAAGCAGGGTATGCCATCGCACACGGAGCTGGTTGCGCTCTTGGTCGGAGGCTTTTGAGTCTGAGAAGCCGGGTTGAGAGAGGATCTTGCGGGCATAGGCAAAGGCATCGTCGAGCCATGCCTTGAGACCTTGGTCGCGCATAACCATGGCGGTGGCTGAGCGGAATTGCACGATGAAGGAGTCGAAGGGTGTGCCTGCGAGACGCTCGAAGAATGCGCGGAAGAGGTCGAGAGCCTTTGAGATGTGTTGTTCGGGGGTTGTGTCCGCGATGAACTTGGACAGGGTGAGGTTGGGGTCTGCGGCTGCGTCCATTGTGGAGTGGAGACGCTTCTGGAGGATGGTGAAGATGGTGTCGAGGGAGTTGCGGTATGATTCGTCGTTCTGAGCGCGTTCGGAGATCTGAGAAGCACGACGGGTTAGGATGAGAGGAGTGAGGGGAAAAGATAGGACTAACCTTGTTCAAAGCATCCTGGATGCGTTTGCTGGTCTTCTCAGACTGCTCTTGGACGGTTTGTGAGGCAGAGCGGGAGGCGTCGATGGCCGATGAGCCTGCCCCCTTGACAGCGTCCATACCATGTTCCCAAGCGACCTTGGTATCCTTCTCTTCCTCGACACGTTGTTTGTCACGGCCAAAGGTATCGCGTTGGCCGCTCTGAACCTCGTCTTCGACACTTCGGAGAGTCCCCTTGGCCTTGCCCGCTTGTTCTTCGACAAGCTCGGCAGCATCGGCGAGGGAGAGTCGGACGAGTGAAAGGAGGTCGTGGAAGATGGACGTTCCTTCTGAGGATACGCTATCCCAGACGACGGAGAAGAGTGTTCGGAGTGACCGTCGGAGGGCGTCGATATCGGATTTAGCTTGGTCTTTGTTGGCCTCTGCTTCGGAGGTGGCGGTGAGGTCGCCTTCGGTGAGGTGCCAGAGACCTTCCTGGATGATGTTGTCCCCGTTCTTGTTGTTGATCAGGGTGCGGTAAGCATCGAATGTTTGGCGTATTGCGCCAGCGAGAATGCGACCTCGCGAGGAAAGCTCTGTGTTGGATGAGGGCTCGACCTGGGTGATGCCAACGTCGTTCAGCCAATCGATGAACGCGTTGACTTGTTGGGTCGAGGGAAGCTTGCCAGCTTCGAGGGCGGCGGTGATGGAAGATACTTTGTCCATGGTTGTTGGTATTCGAGGAATTAATGGGTGTCTCATTGATTTTATAGTGCCTATTGAAAGAGCCACCAATGACGCGACGGGAAATGACGTTGGCTTGGGTGGAGTGGGTGGGGACCTGGGCAATTATGCGCTGCATCGACGCGTCGGATATCATCGCGGTGCTCCAATGACCTGTGCGGGCAAGAATGATCCAAAAGGAAAGCCGGCACTAGATCGTAAGCGCAAGCGATGACGATGGGCAGGCCAATATGAGGAACGACAGTTGGAGGTGGAGCATTGTAAAAGCTCCCAAAGCGGAGCACTCGAGTATGACTTGGATAGATACGACAAGACGGCTGAGCGAAGGAACGAGGAGGACAGGAGCAAACTTGCCGCAAGCGCCTACAAGCCCCGTGTGGCTGTGTCTGGGGAAGGTCCTGGCAACTATTGCCAAATACGAGAGAGCCACATACCTTCTCGATGTACCACGCATATGGCCAATCGAGGCACTCGGAGAATAACAGGCAGTCTCTTCTCTCGTTGTCCAGCAGCGCCACAACTTGAAAGTCTACAAAACCAAACCAGTGCTTGCAATTGTATTCACAGCCTCGAGAGCAGTGTTACCCGTCGTCTGGGAGACTGGACGCGTCGCGAAGTGTCTTTGCTCACGACGGGAAAGTACAAAGCCCAACGTCACTCGTCCTTGTCTCTGGCGTACATATCACGGATTCACGATTGGACACTTGATATCTTTGTCACGCACACAGGTACACACAATGGCCTTTATCTGTATATAAAGAGGTGCTTCTGGCAGCAAAGCCTAATTAAAGCTGTGGTTCCTCGATTGATAACACCCAACTGCGCAGTTCCCCCTTATTGCTTGAAGAAATACTACTTCTACTATGGCGCCGACTGTAGGCGCTACAACGGTTAGCGTTACAGGTTCTATTCGGAAAATCCTAGACGACTACCCCTTCTCGGGTGGTTTGTTTAGAGAGCTGTTACAAAATTCGGATGATGCGAAGGCAAGGGAACAGGTATGCGGTCCCCTTATCGATTCAGCTATATATCAATATTTTTTTCTCTTTCAGGTTTTCGCCCTCGATTGTCGATCGCATGCTTCAGAGAAGCTGTGTGACCCGGCATTCAAGAGTGTGCAAGGGCCTGCTCTTTTAGCATACAACGATGCGACATTTTTGGAGCAAGATTGGGTGGCGTTGACGAATATCAGCGCGTCTTCAAAGATAATGGACACCTCGAAGATTGGCAAGTTCGGTGTTGGGATTCGGTCTACTTACCATGTAAGTGCCCTTTGTGCTTTGTCTATTGTCTGTGTGTACCAACCTTGTTGTAGGTGACAGACCACCTCCAAATCCTTTCGCATGACACGCTCGTAACCTTTGATGTCCTCAACACCATAGTCAATACTGGAGTCTCCCAGTTATCTTTGACTGATACCGACAAAACCGCCCAGACCATCGACCACTTCCGTCCCTTTATGCACTTCCTGGGTGACGGATGGACAGGAGGCGCGTTCAATGGCACAATCGTCCGGTTACCTCTCCGAAACTCGAGTTTCTCTGGAGGGCTCAGTGACAGAGTCGTCACCCCCACCGAAATCGAAGGTCTGATGGGCGCGTTCATCAGAGACGAATTCAACATCTCCATGTTATTTTTGCAACACCTGAGGTCGATCAAGTTTGTCAAGATCTGCGAGGATGGACGGGTACAAGAATTGGGCAAGTGTGAGATTGGGATTGAAGGAGTGGGAGATGCGGAGGATATTTTGAGGAAGGTTGTTAATGTGTCTGTTGGTGGCACGACCGTTCGTGAACAATGGCTTGTTGTGAACACGGTATTCGCGGATGAAGAGGCTGCGAGAGAGCTGACGGCGAGGACTGGGAAGGCCGATGAGAAAGAGCTCAAGGAACACAAGTTGAGGCCTTTTGTGGGTCTCGCATTTCCTTTGGATCGGGATGCTGGTCCGGAGGGGAGCTATGACAAGGGCCAGCTGTTCACCTACCTTCGCCTCCCACTTGAAACTGGCTTCCCAGCGCATATCAACGCGTTCTTTGCGCTTACGTCCTCCAGACAGAATTTAAAGGGCAAGGATGACCGGTCAGCTCATCATTTATTTTATTTGGTTGGGTATATGCTAACTACATCTTTTAGCGTGCTGTTCGAATGGAACAAGGTCCTGTTTGACGTGTTCATTCCGCGCGCCTGGTCTCGCTCACTCGGGATCCTCGTTCAACACCAGTTATCCGGCGTCGATATCTTCAAAGCCTGGCCGAGCGAACAATCGTACGCGACATGTGGGGAGAGTGTCTACTGGTACTCCTTCCCTAAGAAACTCCTCTCCTATGTCATTCAAGACAAGCTGGCGGTCTGGCCTCTTTTCCAAGCCCCCCAACCAGCATACAAGTCGTTGAAGGAGGTTTTCATCGCTCCTCCGGATGTCGATATCAAGGTCCTGGAAACTTTTGCAAAGTTGGGATTCGCGATCTGTCGACCGCCTGCGTATATTGTCAAGATTCTCAAAGAGTCTTTTGGAGGGGATTCACAGCTGTTCACTCCTAATTCGGCTGCTATCGAGTTGAAGGTGAGTTTGTATTGTTCATCTCTTGGATGATATTAACTAACGGTGATGTTCATGTTCAGAATAAATACCTTGAAGCGCTTAAACAATGCACTTCGGATGAATTAACCACTATCCTCGGATATCTTCTTTCGACTACGGATCTGAGCAACATCATCGACATTCCTATCATTCGCGCTATTGGCAACAACCTTGTTGCAGTTCGTTGGAAGCCTTATGGCCCGTTTTATACCCTTCTTGAAGAAGCTGAAGCCAAGCTCTTCGAGGGATGTGACAACAACGCGATCGCCCTCTCCCACTTCTCATTCAACATTGCTTCTCTTCTCCAATCTCAAGGTCCAAGCCAGTTCAATCTCAGACTTCTCGATCCCGACCGAGTGGTCCACTACCTCTCGCAGCACCCTAGTCGACTGGGCTTAAATTTATCGACCATCCAAACCGACCCTGTTGCCGTCCCCTTCCTTGCATCTTTCTGGGCATGGTTTGATGGGTGGAGGCTGAGAGATTCTCTCTGGCCGAAGTTGCAATCGTCGTACCTTCTACCCTGCTTGAAAGGGCTGAAAAAGGCCGATCCTAGTTCCCCAGTGTTTAATGGGATGGGTGAGGCGTGCCATCCCACTCTGGTCGCCCTCTTGGACAGGCTCGGTGTCCCGTTCTTGTTCTCGGCGTTCGACGAGGTGGCAAAGGGTGTACTTAGGAGGAAGGGGCTGCTGAAGGAAGTGCACGACGTGAAGGCGTTGTTGGAGTGTCTTGAGAGATCGGATGAATCTTTCGAGATGACACCATCTGACGCGCAACTTCTGCTTCGACATATTGTGGAGCATACGGCGTATGTTAGGAGTGACATTTTCACCTCTGTGCGCAAGATGTTGAGGAAGTTGCCAATCTTCCCTGTCATGGCGTCTGATGAGGGTACGGGTGCGACAGTTGAGTCTTGGGTGTCTTTGGAAGAGGGTGTTGGAGTGTATGCTATTTCGTCGAAGGCAATCCTACCGAACGTACCGAACGTGAAGTTCTTGTCCTCCAATTCCCCTGTAATGATCAAGCCACATATGTTGATGATCTTGGGGGCTAGATCCTCGACGTCGTTGGCGGATGTGGACGTCCTGGATCTTGCTGTAAGGTCCAACGCTTTTGCCAACCAATCTCCTGCCATCCTCGCAACTATCCTGGATCACCTGAATACCAGGAAATATTGGTTGTCACCCCATGTCTTGGATTCGCTGAAGAAGGAAAAGTTTGTGCGGTCTGCGAGTGGGAAGCTGTGTGCGCCCCAGGATTTAGTCGATCCCGGGAAACACCCATTGTACGCGCTGTATTCGAGCGATGTCGAACGTGTTCCGGCTGTGGAGGATGGAGTGAGGAAGAAGATTGTGGAGGCGGTTCAGGAGTTGGAGTTGTTTGAGAAGACGTTGTCGGTGGCGAATGTCACGGACCGCATTCGATGGATAGATCGTAACTCTGGCGACCCGGCGTTCGTGGATTGTGCAATCCAACTGCTGAACATCCTTCACGAACACAATTTCAATTATGGCAGCCTAGAATATTCGCCTGGCTACAAGTGGATCCCGACTCGAACAAACGCCTTGTTTGCGAAGGACGAATGTCGACCGGTGTCAACGAACGAGGATGAGCTGGCGCTTTGGGATAAGGTCTTTCAGACGTTGCACCCGGGTATTCGGGTCTCGAGTTCGATGATTAGAGCCTTTGGATGGGACCAGCCGATTCCGACAAATTCGTTGACGGAGCAGCTTCGATTGACTATGGAAGACCCGAAAACTTGCAATTCTTCCCAGCGCATAATTGCTCTCTTGAAAGAGCTTGGGACCCGTAGTTTGTCAGGGAGTCCTCGGGATATGATACAGAGTGCAGTGCAGGGGAGGAAATGGGTGCCGACTTCCCGGGATGACTTGCTGGTAGAACCTTCGTTTGCGGTGTTTGAGCGTGCGATCCCGGAGGCTGGGATATACGAGGTTGCGCCGTCGCTGAGGAGGGCTCGGGGTGCTTCTACCCTTCTACGATGGTTAGGGTGCCTCGACAAGTATGTTTCTTTTCTTTTAGTTGATTGGCAGGTTATGTTGCTGACGGAAGTGGATCTAGGCCATCGTTTGATACTTTGATTGAAGTCTTGACTCGATTGTCGAAGCAGCCTCCGAGCGGGGAATCAGCTTCCGCCGCCGTTGCCGTCCTCACATCCATCGCGGACAATTCTTCGTCGCGAGTGTCAGACGAAGACCTTGAAAGATTGTTGATTCCTGATGACGACCACCATCTTCGCCCGAAATCTGAAATTGTCTTCAACGACATTGGCGCACATGCGGCTTTTGTCCGTCCCGATGGCTTGTATTTGGCTTCCAACCTCATCTCTGAGCAGTTGTCTGACAGACTCACACTGCAAAGACTGGGCCTCAGGGTCACCGACCTGCAAGAGCATTTTGAAGATATGGGCGCTAGTCCTGTGACGTTGGTCCAGAAGACAATTGGACAGTATACGGAAAAGCAGTTCTTGTCCGAGTTCCTAGCGAATGCGGAGGATGCGAAAGCGACCGAATTTTCTGTTATCTTGAATGCGTTTAATGGGACGAGGCGACTCAACGCAGAAGGAGACAAGTGGCAATTGTTGTCCCAAGAGATGAAGAAATTCTACACCTGCCCGGCTGTTTTGGTCTATAATGATAGCGTTTTCTCGGACAATGATTTCCAAGGCATTTGTAGGACACATGTAGGTGGCAAGGAGGGTGACCCGAATACCATTGGCCAGTTTGGTACGGGAGCTTTGACCATGTTCCATTTCACAGAGGTGGGTTATTTATGCGTGCGGAGTACTAGTGCTACGGTTGTTGACAATTTCGAGTGCAGCTTGTTGTCATCATATCAGGGAGTCATGTCCTTTTCCTGGACCCGTCTAAGAAATATCTTCCCATCCCCGGCCGTGCGGCACTCAAAATTCCCTTGAAGGATATGGGAAAGTGCGTTCCGCGTTCCATATTTTAACACCGTTTTTCCCGTACTGATTACATTTACCAGGTACTATCCTGATCACCTTGCTCCATTTACTGGGTTAAGCATGTTCCCAGAACTGCATGACCTTGACAACGCTATACACTTTCCAGGAGTACGTACCACTCTATATGCTACTTCTTACTCGAGCCTGCAACTGAGTGGCTGCGACAGACTATTTTCTTCCTCCCCCTCCGAACTCCCGATCATTGTGAGGGCCAAGGCTGGATCTCGCAGAAGATATGGAGAACCAGCGCATTCGGGGAGATCTTGAAAGACTTTCGTTCGCGATTGAACGAAAGTCTTTTGTTCATTCACCTTTCCAGAGTCGAAATGAAGACACGCAATACTCACAGGCAAGACGCCTCTGTGACTTGGTCTTTGACTGCGAATCGGCAGGAAGCCCAGCGCGATGGTTATACAATCCTTCGAGTGTCCCTCACTTATACCGATTACCTCCGTCGAATCCCTGTTACAACAGATTGGCTTATAGTATCGTCGCTAATTCCTCCATCGGAAGTTCCCCCCGAGCATCAAACCATTCGAGGAACCAAATTCATTCGGATTGGAGTAGCCGCCTGTCTTAATGACAGAGAAAGGAATCGCAGCTTCAGTTTCTTCTCAACTCTTCCTCTTGCCATCGGCACTACCCTTCCTGTTCATGTCAACGCCTCCTTCCTCCTATCCGCAGATCGCAGGCAAATTCGTCACGATGCGTATGGTACCGCAGAGACGAAATTCAACGAGTGGATTCTTTCAGATCCATTGCCAAAGGCCTATCTGGTCCTCTTGGAAGAAATTGCGAAGGAACGGGACAACCAGCGCTGGTGGCCAGCCAATTTCTATAGGGCGGGCACAGAAGAAGTAGAGGACGAAGATGCCTTGGTTGCCAATCAAGATGATGCTCTTACGGCTGCCTTAGTTAGGGCCTTCTATTCCGTTCATGTTTCCACAACTACACGTCAGATTCTTTCGTCTATGTACGAAATGCAACACGCTTCGTCCTTCACGAATGCTCTGCTCTACCCGTCTGGTCTTTCTAGTGCTATAAAAAGGCTGCTACGCCACCTTCGTCCGAGGAATTTAGTGCGCCTTGCCATCCGCTCAGTGCACAGACAACAGGCGGGCTTTGCTTTGCTGACGCCCGAAGCTGTCAAAAATTTGATACGTGACAATCTTCAAGCCACCTCATTCATTCAAGATTATGACTTCAGTGCCTTCCAAGAGGTGTTGTGGTATCTCAGCAGCTCCGATCCCTTAAACCTATGTGGACTGTCTCTCCTCCGCCTACGAAATGGCGAATGGGTGCAGTTTGAACGACGTGCAGGACGACCGAAGTATGTCTGGGATCAACAAACTTACTTCAGAGATCTATTCCCTGGGTCTTATTTTGTTGCCCCGATTGCCCTTGGGGATGGTCTCGTAAAAACACTCTCCGAAGGTGGCCTAAATATCGCAATATTTGATGCCAGTGCTGTCAAAACCTTGGTACAAGAGCGGCTCGCCACCTTGCCTCCCACTCATCGCCCGCATTGGATTGCTAGTTTTTGGGGGGTATATCAACACTTACCAAACTTAGACCTTCGCAGCGCGATTGAAGACCTTCCATTGGTCTCAACAGTGTCCGGGGAATACGTCTCTTTATCTCAGTGCAAGAACGAAACCGTTCTGCTTGCTGCGTCTCTCGACGAGGACCCGATTTTACATTGCATTCATGACTTTGGTATCACTATCATTGCACGTGATCGTTGTCCGCCTCTACTTGTCAAGATTCTCGAGATGAAAGACTATTCTAAACCCGGAACGTTCCTCGGCCGTTTTCTCCGTGCCCTTGCACCCCGGATTTCGAATGTGAAGACTATACTCGCCAGGTGGCCAGAGGATAGAAAGAACGACTTTTCTAACTGGTTCTTCTCCCAACTCCTTGTCAAGCTTCCAAATAAGATACTCTCGATTGCAAGGGAACTTCCGATCTGGCGTGCCCAACGACTTTCGTCGACGGAATGGAAACCCGCGACTGAGATTTACTTACTACCTCCCGAGCTAGATTTGCGAACCGGGAGGTTCTTGGATATCTTTGTCTGCACGAGCAGCAAGGCAAAGCACCTCGGCGTCCAGGTTTTATCACCCCAGCAACTGGAAAGCTATATGGAACCACCCTCCCTTCTTCTTGATTCTCGCGATGAACCAGTCTATCTCGCTCTTTTGACAACAGCGCTCAGCGCTCAAACGTCGAGAACTTCGATTAGGGTTCCTAATATAAATCGCGTTATGACTAATTCCAGCGAGCTCTATGCGCGCCAGGGACTATTCGAGGCGGCCTTTGGCGTTCATTCAGATAAATTCCTGCTTCCATCCTTCAGTTCTCTCGAGCATCGACTCCGGACCAAAAAGCTCATTCACCAAATTGACGAATTGAACATGAATATGTTTCAAAAATGCGCCCAAGCTTTGCATAACGTGCGTAACGACGACGGAAACATAGAACGTCGCGCCCATGTCCTGTACCGTGCGTACTGCGAGGATTTGCCTCTCCGCATCCCTTCTTCCCAGAGGGGTCAATGGGGCCAGGTGGACAACCTTCGCTTTATTCCCAGGGATATGTCTACCACTAAGGCATATGGCCGCTGGTCTTTGCCCTTGCCGCCTCATATTCTTAATATGCCACGCGTGGAATCTCCGGCGGTATTGGTTCGAGAGGAATATATTGCTATAGTATGGACTCAAAGGGCTTGCTTCCAAACAGAGCCTGAACAGCGAGTCTTAATTGCAAATCCAGAGCTTGGCAAGCCCTCGATTGGGGAAGTGGTAAGTGTCTTTTCGCTCTCGATGTCATTCAAGCCATTCAACTTTGATCTTATGTCGTCTATTAGGTCTCGCATCTGCAAGAATTGAAGGCTATGCGACAGGGCGACGACGTTCTTCACTATTTGAAGGAAACCTACAAGTGGCTAGACAACGCAGGATCCGAACTCGCTCAGATTGTGGTGCAGTATAATCAAGAAGAGATATTCCTCAACATCGATGATCCAATCGCTGATCAATGGACATGGGCATCCGCGTCACAGATGGCCTTTGAGAACCACGATGTTCAGACGATTCAACGAGTTCGCAAATTCTTGTTGCCTTTCAAAACCCTGTTGAAGGCTGCAGGTGTTATTGATGTGAAGTATCCCGAGGTCGATACCAATCCTACTCCCGAGCACACGGATGGCCAGATTCTGCGGCTCATGAGGACCGGATTTGCTGATATGAGAGAAAACGGAGTCTTTACGGACGTCGTTTTTACCTCAGAAGAAGACGACGACCTCAAAGAAGCAGATAGGCTCCAGTTCTTTGCCCATCGGAATTTCTTGTCGGTGTTCAGTGGATATTTCAAGGACATGTTTACGGGAGATTTTGCAGAAGCCCAAGCAGCCTCTGCGAATAGTCCTCGACATATTCGCCTCAAGCACTCAAAATTTGCAATCAGGACGGTTTTAGGTGCGTGTAGGACTTGAACACAACGATACGCCTTGATTGATGTTCGCGTTTAGATTATCTGTACACTGGTGATGTGATATCGCGATCCCAAGAGGGTATCGATTTTGAAGACCTTCTGCAAGTGATGGAGCTTTCCCATTACTTAGATATCAAGAGTCTGTTTGAAAACGTTCAGTTGGAAGTAATTCGAAGGAGGCTCATCGATCCACTCACTTTGGAAGATGGTGGGTTGCTCTTATTTCTCTATTAACGAGCGTAGCTGATGATTGGGCTGCATGGCTATTTTAGTACGAGGTCGAGCTGCAGATGTTGATGCCAAACGATTGGTGGAATACTGCGATAAATACCGCAACTCTAACACCGAATATATTCGAAGGTTTCAGTCGCCCCAACTTGAGTGAAGTAGAGGATATGCGATTATCCGTTTTGTTTGTATTTTCCAAGATCTGTTGTAGCTACCATTAAATACTGTAAGCATTGTTGCTAACGCGCCACATACTTGAGATGCCCGATAGCTGGGGCTTTTAAGTCCCAGGAACTAGGTTGGCTATCGAAACCCCTTCGATTATGTCGAGAATTCGTGGTATACATACCATCTACAAGCTAAGCACGAGGTAGGCAACTACATTGCTCCACGTCTGTGTTTGAATATTCGACCCTTAGGTAAGGCGTCAACGAGTAAACCAAGACTAAAATGTCCCATACCACTACGGTGGTAACACGTCGAGTATTGATTCTAAGACCAAAAGTATGGAGTGATCAGATGAAACCTTGATAAGTGAGAATATCGAGAAAGATGAAGAGAGTGTAGCAAAAAAGCGCCCGTTTAGCGCCGGCCGTTGGTCCTTCGGAATACTGGGCAGTTTTTCCCTGGATCTTATAGGCAGTGCAGCCGTTGACCGCTCGGCAACCCATGGATATTTTCGTTTACTCTCCCTGTCTGGATGGATTACTGGTTAATTGATAAATACGGCATGTTCGCCACGATGGATAAAGGATATCGAGACGACAAAGACCATTTATCCACGCCAGTCTACCAAGCCGTGGCCACAAGGCCTCACCGACCTGTCATGAGGCAATTACGAGTAGAACATAACAAAGAATATGCATATGATGATGGTGACTGTCAACGGACTAACACCGAGACAGGACGATCCTCTCGATATAATCACCCGTCCCCTTTGGCGGGTCATAAATGTGAAGTTGAACGAGAGAGACACCTTGCAACTATGTAGCTGTAACGAAGGTGTATTTGTTCGGCAGGCTATAGCGTAAGACGATGGGCTGTGAGTCCCGTACGCATAAATACGGCCCAGAGCTGGGGCAGATGGGAGTGCACTCTTGTCTCGAAATCTTCCCTCCCCGAGCACTCAAAAGGCTTTCCTCCCTCACCAACTGCGTATACCACGCTTACTGGCAAGCTGTCACTCCGACCGGCTCGGACAGCAAGTCCCTGTTGCTTATGACCGTACGTGTAAAAGGTCAAGACTAGTAAGTAGTCAAAGGCCACTAATCAAAGACTACTACAATGGGGTTAATCTAATGAATCTATATGCGTTCAGGAGACGGCCAGGGGGTTCCTGTCGACAGTGACTGATACTGCATGATATCCGCGCACCGACCCTTCCGACCTATCACATCCAGCAGAATCCTCCGGTCAAACTCTACTCCTGGGTATATCAACCTTGGACAAGAGCAAGGGCGATCATACTTGCTCACCCCCGCCGCTACCAAAACCAAGCTCGATGCTAGACCGTTCACCATCCCTTTCCCCCGCAACCATCCTTATGTCTGCAAGAGCTCCCATTCCCGACACAAAAGCCTCGGGTGTGTCCCTCGTCCTAGGAATGCCTTTATCGTCTTCCGTTCCGAGTATGTTGCCATGTTTGAACAGCCCCTTCAGGACAGCGAGGATAAGAAGGAATATAGCAAAAAGAAGGGTGGCAAGAAGGAAAACAAGCATCAGCAGCAGCTCAGCAAGCAAGCTGGAGTAGTGTGGAACATCATGACCACCGAGGATCAGGCTCCCTACCGAAAGCTGGCCGCGCTCGAAAAGATTGATCATCAGCAGATGGATGCCGGGTACGTCCAGGAAGACAACCACCAAGGCCAAGGGAAAGGAGGCAAGGGCCTCTCAACCGAAACGTAAGAGGATTGCTACAAGGCAGCACGTTGACAGCGATTCGGAGAGTGGAAGCGCCTCCTCTTTCTGGGCCAGCGCCTCTCCAGAACAACATGTCCGTGCTCGCGACCTTCGCCCCGTGGTACTATTGCCCCATCACCCAGATGCTATTTCTTCCCGTGGATCCGAGCTCAATGCCAGCAAAGATAGCTTCATTCCAACAGCAAAAATCCCTGTGTTCACTGAGAAAGCGACCGACTAATTCAAGGCTATGATTTCTGCGGTTGTACGATTCCAACCCCGTTTATCAGATCTTGTTTTATAAGCCCGAAAACCCGAACCCTGTATTGTCCCTGTATTGTTGGACATGTCAGTGTTATCTATAACCTGCATGCTTGAATTAAACCTCCTCACCATTTGTATTATACAGCCCAAGTGTAGCCATAGTATTTGTATTCTACATCTAGATGGTTTGAAATAAACGGACGGTTCCCTCTTTACCGCCTAGGATTTCGCAAGGATAACGGGGAGAGGGCGGGTAATACAGCCCACCACGGGTCTTATAATCAAGTCCCTCTGTATCCCATGCATAAGAAATAGCCTTCGCGTGATTCCGATCGACTGGAGTCTGGTTTGATGTATTTGACGAGATTGAAATTGGGCACTAGCTGTTCTTCACGAAAACGTTGCAGTTCTGGATGCGCGAAGAATTTAACACTAAAATCATGTCACTTTCCAATGGGATGAATAAAGCCAGGGAATTACTCACAGTACCACCCCTCCTCTCTTTCGACCTACACTCTCCGCTGTTCGAAGATGTCGTTGTGCGAAATCCAAGGCGGCCTCGCAGATCTGGAGACTATTTGCGATGTCACGAGTGTGGTTGCCAGAAGCGTTGGCAGCCATATCGGAAAGGATAACGTCGACCTTTCCATCTTCGACCCCGTTCGTCTTCAGCAGTTGTTGGATTTCTCTGTCCGTTTCGGGGGCCAGGAAATCTGCGACGAGGTCATGAACACCGTGGATAGGTCGCATGAGGAGCAAGTCTACTGCGAGAATTATGCCTCTGCCTTGCACGGACGGTGAGAGAACGTGGTCGTCAATTGCCAAAGGGTTGAAAGTGTCTGTAGAAGATGATTCTCTTCCGCTTTCTCGCCCAACTTGTCTTGTACCAGAATCCGACGTCGACCCAGTCGTCCAGCCCAACTTCGTGGCTACGACCTGGCTCCAGCCACCAGGTGCAGCACCCAGGTCAACTACAACATTGACGTCTGGTTTGGCCAGAAAATTATCCCATTGGTCGTTGATTTCGAGCAACTTGAAGGCAGACCTTGAGCGGAATGCAGCCGGATCCACTAACCGTTTCTTAACGTAGGGATCCTTGACTTGTCTGGCGACCCATTGTTTGGAACTCTTGGCAAGTCGAGCGATTGTAGGTCGGAAAAACATAAGCCAGTGCCTCTAAAACATACCAAACGAAATGATTCTCCTCGTGGACGATGCACCCGGCGCGCAGACGGGAACAGAATTTGCGCCAGCTTGGCATCGTCGATTAGCGCAAGCACAGCCCTCATTGAGCGGTGCCGGCCGCCTTATGTAATCAACACGTTCCTGAAGACGGACGCGACTCTCAGGTATACCTACGGGGATCAATACGATGACAACCAGGTTGCCTGTGTAAACTTGAACATAGACCAATGTCGAACCGACGCTAAGCTAGGTATCCAAGTACTGGTATCTGCACAAAATTCTGTTCCCCTCATTTCTCACTTTTTATTTTATTTTACAAATTATCATTTATAAGCGCCACTTATGTATACATACAGCACCCTCGGGAGGCTGGCATTGCGAGTCTACTTCCGAGTCTGGCGGAATGACATTTGCAAACTTACCCCAGTTGCCTTGCCGCGCGAGGAGAGTGTGTTCTCATCGACGACATGAAAAACACCGATGGGCACGTCAACTTGAAGCTTCAGGCTTCATGATCAATCCCAGAAATGAGTGTCCTGAAGTCCCGAACTATTCTGTCGATTTTACCGAAATCTCTTTCTTCATACCGGGCAATCATGTCATACCCCGACCGACTGTTCGTTAATGACCTCCCTACACCCCAGGCATGGTCTGAAGAATCGAAGGTGGTTTCCCAGCGCAATCAAGCTATCGCAAAAGCGTTTGGTTCTCTGTCTTCATGGCCTTCCGACTGGAAAGAAGTAGAAGCTCGTTCTCTCATGTCCTCGCTTTCTAAGTTTCAGCAATCCCTTCGCTCTGTGCATAAGCATAAAGTTGCTTGGCCAGAGGATGAAACCGCCCTTTCCAGGTGTGTATTTTGCGTGTCCAATACGAATCAATGTGCCATTGATATGTCTTACCAGTCTCAGTCCTGCTGATTACCTGTTGGCCCTGCTGCGCCCCATCACGGACATCTACAACCAGCTGCATAGTCCGTCGGTCTTGGAAACACCAATGGCAAGTCACTCGATTTTGGTGAATGTAAGTTGAGGGGATATCGGTTCAATTGAATGCCAAGTTCACAGTCCTGCAGCCATAAACGGTCATGCAGCCCTATGCGGTGTTACTTTTTCGGCCGCCGACTTCAAAAAAGAAGGCATAGTTCCTCCTATCGTTCTAGCAATGGTCCGTAAAACAATTTCGTCGCTCCTTGATTAAATCTTGACTTAGTCAAGGAACCTTAGCCTGATGAATTGTTTGAGTCTCCGGGGACATTATCCGAAGCGGTCGAGTACGCGGTATCCACCGCTCTCAAATACGAGCCAGACACCCCGTCAATCGTTCTCACAAATCTCAGGGATATAGTCATTCAATGAGGAAGGCCACGAGAAGGTACCTACCACACAGTTCTCCTTAGCCTTGCGGGTCGTTTCAGCGGCTTATCTGCATGCTTCTCTCTCATCGCGCGATTGGATGGGGCAACCCGATTTCGAACCAGTCGAGATCGATGGATCCTTGGTATTTCCTTATGGCCCTCCCCAGGATCCTAACCAGCATTTACTCTCCGATGAGCACGTTTTTGCAACGCACCATCGCAACTCGGACTTTGATCTTGCAACTCTTGTTCGGGATCCCGCCAGGGCCATGCAGTTTTTCCGTTGGCGAGAGTACATGAAACTGAAGCATCCTCGCAACATTGTGGCTCATCCCGGGGATCGACTCATCGGGCACACGAATCAAACGATGGAGAGTACTACCGGACCTCCTTTGTTTCCGGGAACTATGGCCCATCCGAACTTCCTGCGGAGACTATGTCTCACCTTGAATCTGTACGAAGACAACCTCCTCTGGAATCCAATATGGCGGAAAGCCTCAAGAATAGCGAATCCTTCACATTGGAGATTGAAGACGTGATAGCTGCGGGTACCATGCGGATCATCCACTGTTTATCGTTGCAAGATCACCTCGATCGACAGGACCTCGACTTCCTCGCCCTCCCTTTGCCTCAAACTTTTCGATGATAGGTTTCAGCGGTTAGAGAGCCCAGTGGGAGACGATACGAACAACGTCCATTTGTTACTTCGATATACGACATTCGCGGAATTAGAAGCCATTGACGAAGCCGCCGTTTATGATAAACTTCAGACTGTCCAAGGCACGGTAATTCCTTGGTTCTATGGAGCACATACGGTACGCTTCCTAGCCTCTCAGCTTGCCATCAGATCTGACTTTTCTTTCGCAAGTTTCGGCTACCAGATGGGATCGTCTTGCATGGGATTCTGATGGAGTACGTGGAAGGATGGCACATTAACTCTGAATATGCGAAGAGCCTCAGTCCGGAACAACAGGTTCAGCTGGCAAGTACTAATATGCTTGTTTTTAATCCCGTATACTGACCGTAGATATTAGATTCGAAGCTGTAGACATGCCGTCCGTATCCTCGATGTGGCCGATATAAGCCAAAGAGACTGGCATAGTGGCCAAATTCTCTGCTACACACACTCAGTTACAAAGGAAATCCAAGTTGTCCTCCTCGACTTTTCTACGATCACACAAACCTTCTCAAGAGGAGATCGCAACCCCATCGAGAATTACCTAGGTGCATTTCAGTCCTTGCTGGAAGACGATAGTGCTTTAGATCAGGAGCTGGTCTGGAAGGAGTTCGGAGAACCAGACGATTGGGATCCTGTAACCGTTATTGTTCTGGGTCCCAACTGCAGGGGTTTCAGACGCATTCGTGCTCGAACGCTGTTCCCCTTCATCTTATTCTCCTGAGAACAGAGCCTGCCTATTTATCCTCCCCACTCTGTGCACTTCTTGTTCTCGCGAATTTGTGGACCATCAAGGTAGATATGATGAGAGTTCGAATTTGTAACTTTATAAATACGCCCTGGACGCCCCCTAGCTGAAGCGAGGGCAAAGCAACTGTCAGCCAACATCGAATTGAAATATCTTTGGCGCCGGGGATGGTGCTCTGGCATCGTCGTGTTGGGCAAACGGGCGCAAACACGACTCTCGTTAAGCTCGTCGTGCGGTGTCTTGATCTTGAACACGATCTTGATGGACAAGGACGCCCCACAGACTCTTATACCAGGATACAAGCAAGTCAAAAGCTTTGGTGACGATGATGAATACGAAGACGAGGAGGTTGCCTATGTAACCCTTGACCTGGGCAATGTCGAACCGACGCTGGTGCCCAGTGCTTCTAGCTACTACTTGATTGTAAGGATCCGCCTCCTTTAATATACATGATGACTGCTCACTGGCATACAGGGTCTTGATACCCCAACACCTTACCTGCAGCTGCAAGGGACTGTCCTGAAAGGACGTCATAATCACTTGCTAGGAACGGAACTCGTTTTCTCGGAAGGCAAAGGTAGGTATCAATTATTATATCGAAATGCGATAGCCTATAGAACCATATCGGTTTAGACACGCACGAGTGGAACAAGCGCTCGGTGCATCATGTTTCGAACACAGAGCAACGGATCCTGTTTAAAGAAGTTACGCTTGAACCAAAGTCCCCCGCTCACGGCGCCGAGGATCATGACAAACCTCCAGAAACGCAGGGCAAAGAAGTCCCTGAACAAGACAGCCAGAAGATAGATCGCATGACAGGCCGTCTAGCACCGCCTACGCGGGCTCCCAGGACGAAAGGATCCGGCAAAAAGAAAGGCAAGGCTGCACAACCTGCTGTATCAGCATCTACGTCGAACCAGATGAACGAGGCGGAAACTTTGTCTATGAATGTACAAGACTCAATGGACGTGGTACAAGAATAAAATTTATTCGCCCAGCATTGAAGCAGCGGTGAAGATGGGTGAAACCAGGCGAAGCTTTGTCGTCACCTTAGACACGGAGAACACCAGTGATCCTGTCAATAAACATCCCCGTCATTGAGAAAGGCATCGATAGCACGATACGGCACGGGGTCGATTAGATGGAGCAAAGTTCCGGGACTATCCATCGCCAGTCATGAACGTTCGAAGGAAAGCTTTCGTCTGGTCTATACACCACGTCAAGTGCCCCTCGAATGGGATCCCAAGCGTGGTGCGTTGTACCCTCTTCGAACATTTTACAAGGCCTGAAAGTCGAACTCTCGGTAGTCATTGACAGAACATAAATTTCATAGGCAAATATACGCACTACGACATGTACAGGCGTCGACTGCCATCAGATATATACAACGGTCATTATACATGCGCATCAAATTGTACAAGGCAAGAGATGGATGAATCTTCATTCAAAATTAAGAACTCCAGAGTCCGTTAACTCGCTCGTGATTGGTGAGGTTTATGGCGTGGAGAAGGTCTCCCTGAGTGCCTTGATAGATGGGGAGAAGAAGTATTCTCCGCCACGCGGGATGACAAAGTCAGGGAACGACAACACCTTGGTTGGGTTATTGGGGTCCAACCCGGACATTCTGCGGATTCCTCCAAACGACTGACCGATAAGAGGATCAAGACTGGAACAACCACTTGGTCAGTATGGTCGTTCTCACTCGACATTCGACTTCTAACTCACCCTGGAACCTCAGGTTGACTCTCAGTGAATGGGAACGTTGCGGTGTTGGCCCAGCCTTTACGGACGCATTATGGTAAGTCGTGGTGTCACAAATGGTTAGCTTTCGACTCACTTTGTTGCTGGAACTGGAACCCGTTGGTAATGCTGCTCTGGTAGCAGACGAACAGCAATCCACGTCCTTCAAGCGTTTCGTTCGACTGTTTCTCCCTGTCAGTGAGTTCAGGTCCGAACTGAATGCCCCGACGGAGGATGCGATTAGTTTCTGTCGAAATGCCCACGCTCTCGAGATCGTCGCGAGGATGGGTCTTGCGGGTATGGGCAGCGAAAGGACATTTGTACTGAGAATTCTGTTGCCCCTTGTAAGAGAAGTTGTTGTTCCTTTGACCTCGATGTGAGTGCTTGCGTCTACGTAACAGTAAGGATACTAACCTCTGAGGATCTGCACCCAGGGCGGGATCGTCTTGGAACGGAGTGATGTCAATTGGAGCGCCTGTCGAATACCGTTGAATATCATCTTAGAGCGGTGAATAAAAGGGAATCGCTTACCGCTCTTCCACCTTCCAACCATCCTGGCACCAAGGAGCTCACTACCTTGCTCAGGGGTGAGATTACCAAACTTGATAGGATTCCGCTTTAAATAATTGTTCCACTCCGGGACTTGTTGGAACAGGTATCGGAAGACCATGAAACTGCCATCGACAGTCCACGGAGCTCGCCTCTGCTGAAGGGGATCGCCCTCACGTCCGGTAAGAATGATGCCTGGACTAACTTCGCCTTGGCCGGGTTTGATACTCTTGTCGTAGCCTTTGACAGCGGGTTCGGATATACCGTCCAAGTATCCGAAACTGTTCGTTCCCAAGTCAGAATCTATCAAGGAACGAGACGCCATATACATACTGCTCGTGTGCAGATTGGTCTCCAGGCCTAGCATCTCCTTGGACGAGTGTAACCTTGGTGATAGACGCGTTGGGAGTATCGACGAAGAAGATGCTCTTAACGGCCTCGAATCTCGTGTTCACCGTTGCCCGGCTCTCGGCTGTGATAAGGATCACGCCATGGATAGGCTTCAGGAAGTCGTCCAGCCAGTCTGGGACTAGCTCGCCAGTTGAGCTTGTTTTCGTTCGGTCCCCCAAGTTCTGAACGGCGTCTTGGCGCTGTCCGATCTTGAAGGGATCGTTCCCGCCATCGTACAAGGTGGAATCATCGATGCCAAGCTACGCGTCAAATGTGGTCAGCGAGTGATCTCAAGTGAAGGCAGTAGCCGGTATACTGTACCTTGACCAAACCAAGATGGGTAAAAGAGATGTTGACACCATCCAAAGCAATCAACCCTCTCCTCCTCTCGGTCTTGTGCTCGTGGATAGTCTTCCTATCATGGGCGCAACCCTGCGAGGTCTTGATAAACGGAATCAACTTGACAAGGTGAGCCCGGAATCTCTCGGCATTTATAATTTGGAAGAAGAAAAAGATTTCAGTCTTCTTAGGTAGACCTCCGCTAATCAAGTAGTATTAGTGTTTTACGCATGGCTCAGGTGGAAAGCGACTTACAGAATGTCGCCTTGGATATTACCGAGGTCAAGGCCTGTCGCGGGAGGCACAGGGGTAGGATCCGGAGGAACACATGGATCCGGGTCTGTAGGAGGACCAGGAGGCCCGCAGTGGTCGCCAGGAGGAGGCCCAGGAGGTCCACAGTGCCCGCCAGGAGGGCCCCAGTGCCCACCAGGAGGCCCAGGATGTCCACCAGGAGGCCCCCAGTGTCCGCCAGGAGGAGGCCCATGAGGTCCACCAGGAGGTCCCCAGTGTCCGCCAGGAGGCCCATGATGTCCACCAGGAGGCCCCCAGTGTCCGCCAGGAGGCCCAGGAGGTCCACCAGGAGGCCCCCAGTGTCCGCCAGGATGAGGCCCATGAGGTCTGCCATGAGGAGGTGGGGGGCCGTGATGCCCAGGAGGCCCACCACGGGGAGGTCCACCGAAAGGTCCAGGAGGCATGTTTCGAGAAAAAGAACTTGAAGTAGGCAGTGAGGAAGAGCTGTTACCCTATGCCTGATTCCTTCCCTTTCCGAGTTCTTTTATACATTTCCTGTCCATAGATTTTACACTGTTTCATAGGATCAGGTAATAGCGAAATCTTCTAGGTCAGATGCTCTCTCCAATAGAACAATTGGTACCGAATTGCTACCTGCCCTGCAGCCTTCTTGGGAACGGAGATTTGATGCATCCGTGTGTGGATCGACAAGACTTTGGCCTTCAAACCCTTCGAGAATTCGATCATCATCCCTTTCAGGAATCCACTTCACCTACTCATAATCTTCATTATCTACTGAATTCGAATGCGCCTAATAATTGCCCTCCTTCAAATTCGGGACTATGGATCGTTCTGATTTCCTTCTGAGCAAACTGCCGCACCACTCATTGGAGAGGGCACTGTCAAACTAGACACACCGAATGGCAGGTCTCAGGGCTTGTATGTCGGCACATCCGTAAGTCCTCCCCCCCACCTGACTGGCCTCGTTGAGACAATGAGCTTCCTGAACATTGATGAAACCATATGTCACCATTTCAGCCGTTTCGAATCGGCACCTATCACCGCTCAGAACCCTATTGACCTCAGCACTCCTTACGGATATCCAGTGCAAGCTCGACCAGAATCTCCAAATCAAAATGGCCAGGCCAGCGCGAAATAACGTTTCCTTGGGGTATGCTAACCTTTCAGCAGCTCAGTCTGGTTAAGTAACAGTTTGGAGAGTGGCACGTTTAAAGTTCAAGGCGTGACCAAGTCTAAATTATCACAAGAGTGTTCAATTGGGACGAAGTTTGATGGAACCGAGGCTTCGTCTCTAATCAAAGTCAAAGCGAATGACACCCTGTTATAACAGGCGTTTTCAAAGCACCGAGGCTTCTAGATCTCTAGGCGCTTAACCAACTATTCTGAACTGGGATCTATTTCGAGGCATTAATTTCCGCATCGGCTGAACTTGTTGACAGCAAGCAATTGAGAAGAGCTCTAGGAGGGAACCTTGGGATGGCGGAGACACATCGAGAGTGTCGGAGCTTCTAGGTCGCTGACAGCCCGGAACTCTTTGGGGCCGACATCTGAATATATTGTTATGCATCTGCAAATCGGTTGCGCGGAATGATGCCGGTATGACTCGGACCAACCCACTCAAGAAGAGCACTTGAAGAGAATGAGCAGTATAAGGCGAGCACCGTACTTCATGGCTGGACCTCCGATTCCTGTTGGGAGACATGGAGCCACACATCAGAAAGTCAAGTCAAGTGGCACTATTCTTATATCACAAGTTGAAGCTATCAGACTTATGGAAGAACTAATTGATCGTTTGGATTTGACATTCGGCACGGAACGTCTTTGAAATCGGTATGCACGATATGTATAGTCGACGAATGCCCTACCAATCGCATTTACGGCCTCCCGCGTCCCTTTTAGTTGGAGTGTAATAACAAGCGGCAGGAATTATATACTTACTATCTCGCTCCTGCCACCTGAAAGTCCTGCACAGCTTGGGGATCAACCGGCAACCTTTGGTACTAAATTAACCACTCACCCGATTAGTGGCCCTGGCTAAAATTAGCTATCCTGTGATCATGAAGTGGTATAGAAATGGCGGGTGGCTAACGGTACGGACAGGGTGGACGGCGGCACGAAAGAAAGGCCGAGTCGGAGGG
This sequence comes from Coprinopsis strossmayeri, assembly GCA_900156845.1. NCBI lineage: Eukaryota > Fungi > Basidiomycota > Agaricomycetes > Agaricales > Psathyrellaceae > Coprinopsis > Coprinopsis strossmayeri. Next base: position 63,548 of record FTPT01000009.1, read on the forward strand.
CTGAAGGATCCGACTGGCAGTGGCAGCAGGGCGCCAAGTTTGCACCCGGCACTTGCATCGTCGCGTCAAGCAAAACAGCGTAGACATGGTCCTGACACACTACACCTTCCTTACAGCGTGTTATCTCTGTGCTGCTTCGATAACGAACACTGGCGACTGATACACGGAGAAGCGGACTGTGCTGAGCTGTGATCAAGGCAGAACTTCACAAGGCTATAACATTGAAAGGTAATTTATTGCAGTATATACCAGAGCACCGAATTGGGCCATCATCAATTCATATGCGTACACCGAAGGGGCAGCTTCAAATCTTCAACACTTGTGATCAGGGCCGTTTACTGTTTAGCTAAGGTCTCCCTGAGGGCCTTGATGGATGGAGAGAAGAAGTATTCTCCGCCACGCGGGATGACAAAGTCAGGGAACGATAACACCTTAGTTGGGGCGCTGGGGTCCAATCCGGACATGCTACGGACTCCGCCAGAAGATTGACCAATAAGAGGATCAAGACTGTGAAGAGCCACTTGAATCAGTACCGCCTTTCTCACTCGACATCCGACTTCTAACTCACCCTGGGACCTCAGGCTGACTCTCAGTGAATGGGAACGTTGTAGTGTTCGCCCAGCCTAAGTGAGCTCATCAACAACCGAACAACAATGACATTTACCATTCCTTTGACTTACCTTGTTGCTGGACCTGGAAACCGTCCCTGATGCTGCTCTGGTAACAGACGAACAGCAAACCACGGCCTTGTGCAGTCTTGTTTGTCTGCTTCTCCTGTGGAGTGACTTCAGGTCCGAATGGAATGCCCCGACGAATGATGCGATTATCAGTTTCTGCCGAGATACCGAGATCGTCACGAGGACGAGTCTTGCGGGTGTGGGCAGCAAAAGGGCACTTGTACTGGGAGTTCTTCTGTTCCTTGTAGGAGAAGTTGTTGTTCCTTTGTACCCGATTTACTGAGTATTTGCGTGCACGCAACAGTAAGGGTACTAACCTCTGAGGATCCGCACCTAGGGCGGGATCATCTTGGAACGGGGTTATATCAATCGGGGCACCTGGAGTCGAACGTCATTCGTTCCCGTCTGTGTGGGTGATATTCGAAGGGATTCTCTTACCACTCTTCCATCTTCCAACCATCCTAGCACCAAGGAGCTCGCTACCTTGCTCAGGGGTGAGATTACCAAACTTGATAGGATTCTGCTTTAAATAATTGTTCCACTCCGGGACTTGTTGGAACAGGTATCGGAAGACCATGAAACTGCCATCGACAGTCCACGGAGCTCGACTCTTCGGAAAGGTATCGCCCTCACGTCCGGTAAGAATGATGCCTGGACTAACTTCGCCTTGGCCGGGTTTGATACTCTTGTCGTAGCCTTTGACAGCGGGTTCAGATATACCGTCCAAGTATCCGAAGCTGTTCGTTCCCAAGTCAGAATCTATCAAGGAACGAAACGCCATATACATACTGCTCGTGTGCAGATTGGTCTCCAGGCCTAGCATCTCCTTGGACGAGTGTAACCTTGGTGATAGATGCATTGGGAGTATCGACGAAGAAGATGCTTTTAATGGCGTCGAATCTCTTGTTGACTGTCGCCCGACTCTCTGCTGTGACGAGGATCACACCATGGATTGGCTTCAAGAAGTCACCCTCCCAGTCGGGGATCACCTCGCCAGTTGCGCCCTTTTTCGTGCGGTCCCCCAGACTCTGGACAGCATCCTGGCGCTGACCGATTTTGAAGGGATCGTTGTCATCCTTGATCAAGGTCGAATCGTCGATACCAAGCTGAACGTTGCAGTATTCAGCAAATTTCAAGTGATAAAACGAAGGAACTACCTTTACGAAGCCGAGATGGGAGAAAGCGATGTTGACGCCTTCTATAGGAATCAGGCCACCTTTTCCTCCTCGCTTGTGGTCGAAGATAGACTTCCTATCATCGCTACACTGCTGTGCGCTCTTGACAAAAGGAACAAGCTTGAAAAGGTGAGTACGGAATTTCTCGACATTTGTGATCTGGAAGAAGTAAAAAATCTCCGTCTTCTTAGGGAGACCTCCACTAAGGAATTCATAAAATAATATCAGTGCTCCGCCATGTAAGGCGTAAAGACAACATACAGAATGTCTCCCTGGATATTCTTGGGGTCGAGTCCGGTAGTAGGAAGAGGCCCTGGAGGGCCAGGAGGTGGATAGTTCCCAGGAGGACCGGGAGGAAGACCAGGGGGCGAATGGTTTCCAGTACCAGGACCAGGACCAGGACCAGGACCAGGATGTGGATGGTTTCCAGTACCAGGACCAGGAGGAGGACCAGGATGTGGATTGTTCCCAGTACTAGGACTAGGGTGTGGATTGTTTCCAGTACTATGACTAGGGTGTGGATTGTTCCCAGTACTAGGACCAGGAGGACCATGATTCCCAGGAGGGCCAGGAGGTGGTCTAGGATATCCAGACATATCGAGTATAAGCTTGTGAGAAGTGGGTAGCAACAGAGGAGCCTCAGTACTATGCTTACCCTACCACCTTCTGGCCTCTTTTATACGTTTCCTCCACATTTCCGCACTGCTTATCTCATAGGATCAAGTAACGGGGCGATCCTCTAGGTCAGATCTTCTTTCCAAAAGCATCCAATTGCTGCTGTTGTGTCGTTTTTCTTTGAACGGAGATTCGATCCGCCCGTATGCGACTCGAATGGGACGGTGGAAGTTCCCTATATTCAATCGCTTCTTCCTCCCTCTGGAACTTCAACCGTGTGGCATATATAGCTATAAGTACTTCGAACACTCTGAAGTTCCCTATATTCAATCGCTTCTTTCTCCCTCTGAAACTTCAACCGTGTGGCATATATAGCCATACTTCTTCGAACTTCATTGGCTGTAAGCACCCAGTGCAAGTGTGCGCGCGGAGCATGAATGTCCGATATGTCGGCACATTTGTAAGGGGTTCCCCCATCATTATGGTCGCAGCATCCAATGAACCTTCCGAATATTAATGAAACTCCAATTTGAACATTCAAGCTGTCGTTCGAGGCTCGCTGATATTTGGTCGCCGTTTGGTCTCGAGACTGAGGTGACAAGCCTTTGCAGCTTCTGGTCCTAAAATGAGCGCAGGTTACTCATCATAGAACCTTTCAATATAACGATATTCGGGTCGCTGTGTTTGAAGAGCCGACTTGCTGAGCTTAGTCTTTTCGCGTTCTAATGGGATACAAACTTGATGGGAATAGAAGCGACACTCTGGTGAGAAGAGGCGTTTTTGCAACACCGAAGGTTCTGAAGATCTTGCTTCCCGAGCTTTTACAAACCGACAAACTGACAGCCAAATAAAACGTTTGACACAGTCTTGGCAACATTTAGAAAATAGGAGAATGCAGAGCGCTTGAGGGCACCTAAGGAGAGAAGGGTTAGGTTAGCAGAATACCAGGAGCACCTTGAAGCTCGACAAAGTTGTCACTCAAGTCTCAGTTACATATCGCAGACAGTTTATAGCTACTCTCTGTATTATGCACTCACCCGATCTATGGCCGCTTCTACTGGCGGCCAAGGGGTGATAGCGGCTCTGTAAAAAGGGTGGTGGCTTCTGAAAATGAGCCGTCCGTCACCGGGCTAGGCGAGGGAACCTCCGAGTCGGAACTGTCTCACGTAATAAGGAGGGCCGGAGAGCCGGCCCGCCTCCGACCTGACTGCTCTTCTCTGGCGACGATAGTAGACTGTAGACCCACAGACAACACAAGCGCTACGCTAGGGGCTATTGCCATTTGAAAACCTGTTACACAAAGCGTCATAGTCGTATCAGAAGTCTGGTACCCCCGACATGAGGTTTCATCTTGTGACATTACCATAGGTCTTCAAGTTGTTCCGTTCTGACGGTCGCGACCGTGTTCTAGCAGATTCACATTACTTAGGCATGAAATGTAACACTGGAATGGCGGGATTTATATCCAGGGAAATCGCACTCTCCATTGCACACAATCGTCTCGACGATGCAAACCTAAACTGGTACCAATACCGATTAATTGTACAAAATTCCACTCGAAAGCAAAGTTACAGGATAGAAGCCTCACTCCAGTCTACTATGAATGCCACAAACGAAGTTCTTCCACTCCAATTCAACGTCAGTTTCACTCTACTTTCATAACAGAGTCGATCCGCGCATTCTGTATTCTTAGCCGCAGGTCACCCCAAATGGGGAACCCGAAGTAGAACGTCGAAAGAGCATATCCAGCCTGTAATCCCCCATATCAGTCGCTCGCTAGCGTAGTAAAACGGAAAGAAGCAACTTACCCCAACGAAGAATCCAGTAGAATGCGTTCTGCACAGGTTTGCAGCGTATAAAGTTTCAAGGACATGGGCAGCAAACAGACTCCAGAAGGTGAGTTTGATAGGCAATTGACCAATCAGCCCTCTCAAGAGGTACACCGGTTGAACGAAGGGCGCAAGAATTGAGCCTGCGAACGAGGATGAATCCTGGGGGGCGAAATACGCAAGGGTGACGAAAGTCACGAGGACGCCTGTAGCGAATACGTTCTTGTCGTGGAAAGGGAACTTGAATGAGTCGATTTTTGGGGCTTTAATCATCCCCAACCCCTCCTGGGCCAGCGCCTTCATCTCCAAAAGTCGCGGTTTAACATCGTCGTAGCCCTTGAGCGGCGGTTCGATTGGAATCACGAGCTCGAAATCCTGTCCTTTCGACCGCGGTGTACACGACAGGGTGATTTTCTACAACCACATACCAGAATAAAAAGATGGAGGTAAGCCGTTTGTTTCAGCACCGGCGTGCAAAGCTCAGACCTTGGTATCAATAGCGGTCATCTTCGCGCTGGAAATGGGCTCTTTGACCTTGCCGAACCATTTGGCGTAGGCGACGAGGGTGTCGGGGTGCCCCGACATGTACATGCATAGGAAACCTGATTTCTCTGCAACTGGATCTGACATCTTGGGAGACTAGGTGGATGTAGGTTGGGGACAAGTCGACAACCCCTTGGTTTTGTGCTAACCCCACTCTGGTCCCGTTTGATGATGAATTGATGGCAGCAATTCAGGCGGGTTGAGCGGGCTGCGGGCTGCTCACCGCCTGTGACCAGGGCCTTCTTTGTTAACCACAGGGAATGCCACAGGCCTGGCGAAATATGATCAGGTAACGGTGTGCTAGTACCATGTACCGTTCATGATTCGATTCTTACCTCTTGTTTCCCTCGCCTCACAGCCTTCTCGATTACTATAATTCAGTGCGGGCGACAAGTTCCCAGTGGTTTTCTTGAAGCTCTCGGTCCCGCCCGCTATGCCATTCCCCGGCGTGGATGATGTCCCTGAAGAAATATGGCGCCTCATCGCCCTCGAACTCGTCGAAACAACCGAGTCCAAGACGTTCCCTACACCACTCATCTCCGTTAACCGCCCCTTCTTCAATTTCCACCTGGATTTGAAGTATGGTGAGGTCCATTGGACGAAGCTCGATAAAAGGACGGTTCGACAGCTCCAGCGACTTCAGTGTGTCCTAGTATACGTCCACGGTTATTGCATCAACTAACGAGAGTCCATGTAGAAGTCCTGTAATTGCAAACCATGTCAAGCAGCTCAGGCTGCACGCTTGGTTTATTGACAGCCTAATGGCCGAAGATACCCCCAAGAAGCGTTCGAGAACGATGGTCCCGCTCAGGAAGTGGATGAAGAACATGTTCAAGCTTTCCTCTACCCCAAAGATATTATCCCATGACCTAGAATCCGCCGAACATTTTGACCAGAGTTTCGTGCGTAATGGGGTAGTCGCACAGGACAGAAAACGGTTGTATATGAAGTCCATCCTTAACGCGATGATCTCAGCCATCAAGATTATGCCAAACGTCGTTTACTACAACTTCGAGCTGAGGGACTTGCTGCTAACCAAGGATACAGAGCTCTTCCTCCTGACTGCTCGCCGTTCGTTCACTTCGAGCCTCCGTAAACTCTCTTTGCATACCACTATACCCAAATTTCAATCGGTCCTCCAGCTCACAGATTTCGAACATCTCGATGAACTCGAACTCCACTTCGATTATCAGGGGGCCAACCAGAATGAACAGCTCATGGAGACGATCGTGCCGTTTATCAACTCGCGTCGGGAAAATCTACGGACACTCGCTGTGTCTTCCTCATGCTCAGCGGACCTTTCCCCCTTCTTCGCTGCCATCGGTCCGTTTCCCTCCCTCCGCAGACTCGCACTTCATATCTTCTTTGACGAACCGCACCTCTCGGATCATCAAACATTTTACGACTTCTTGCATGCTAATAAAGCAACGCTGTTCAACGTCGAGTTCAAACCACGTACCCCAGAGAATCAGCCGTACAAGGATAAAAATACCCTTCTTGCAATAAGGCGAGATACTTGGAAGCCAGTCCATATGAAACTCGTACAATCTCCCGACCTACTCAGGAATCTCGAATCCTTGATGATCCCGTTAGTCACCCTGGATGATACGCTTCCTCTAGTCCGTAGGTCGCTTCAATCATTGAATCGACTGAGTTTGTTGGACCGAAAACTCATTCTGGGCGAGTTGAAGACGGTCTTACAAAGTCTTTCAGAGCGTTCTTTCCAACTGGAACACCTCCATATTGAGGTGAAAGAGATTACGGTTGGGCATATCAGAGCCCTCGCTACCCATCTACCCCGGCTTCAATCCCTCATTCTAGTATACGATCAAATAGACATGGTGCGTCATACCAGACCTCCCTCCATGACGATTACTTACTTAAACCGTTATTTCTTCAGCCTTCTTTTCAACAGGAGATGCAACTGTTCAAATTCATGCCGGTAGATTGGGAGTTGCTCCACCTAAGTGTCTTTGAAGAACGATGTGTTGAGCTTCCCCAGGCGGCAGGAAGTAGTATCGTCGTCGAGTCTTCGACTACTTCGTCTTGGCGAGAGTACGACATTATGAGGATTATCAGCCAGGCTTTTGGCACGATCAAGACCTTTAAAGGGCGTCGAGTGCGATAATGATCTAATGTATTACTGATAAGAGTGTATTATACTTGATAGGATTTGGATGTTTGGCTGCTGCAGAGATGGTGCAGTTGCAAATTGGTCAGTTTGACCGACGAGTGAGTGTTCATAAAATATGAACTTGAAGAGGTGGTCGTGAGTGGTGGTCATGAAGAGAGCACGGCTGCCAAGCAGAGTACGTGAAAGGCTCTTGTTGGCACGAGATGCCAATATATTTCGTTGGCTGTCTACCAGGAAAGACAATCAAGTACGAAATCCCTAGACAAAACCGTTTAACAACGCAAAACGCACTTTCAGAGACAACTTATCCCTGTACTTACCTGCAATAAAGAGCAAGCCGCCTCCCTCATAAAGAGGTCAGGTAGACTCTTATATATTATTAAGCCTTGTTCGTCGGTGGCTGAAGTGGCGTATTCGGCGGAGGCTCCGTTAGAGGATTCTCTTCCCTCGCCTGTGCCAGAAGTTTGTCAAGACCGCGCGCTTTCACAGCTTTCTGTTAATCATCAGTTCAACATATACCAGAACAATTGGTAAAAGCTCGACGTACCTGAACACATTGCCGATACTCCTCCCAAACCCCTCCACACTTGTTCTGGAATTCCTCTGCTTTCTTCTTGGAATACGCCGCTCGTTCGGAAGAGGTTGCTGCGACGGCTGGTTCCAGGTAGCCTTCAAACCAGGAGTTGAAGCAAGAGTCGTATTTGAATTTTAGGGGTGTGCATTCTGATGATAGACTTTCTGCCATGGTTTGTAAGTAGAAGGAAAGAGAACGGAGGAACGAAACTGAGCGCCGCTGATTCCATGACGCTATGGATCGCCCGGCATATTCCATGTCGGACATCAAATTTAATGATCCGTTTCAAGTTCGGACCTTGTAACGGCGCCCAGTTTGCTTTGCAGGAGCCCAGCTTCACCGTCCCTCATTTCTCCCCACATCTCGTGCCACAGCGCATACGGTGAATGCATTTGGCCTTTCGGAATCTCAGGAATGGCCGCTTAACACGCTCCTCGCAGCGTTTTCTCTCCTCAACAGCGTCCAATAATCCGCATTATGATGGTACGTCTAGTACCCAAAACCAAAGTAACAAGTCCATTGCTTATGCTATACCTCGCTGAACAGTATGCGTAATTGGAGGTGGACATGCGGGCTGCGAAGCAGCAGCGGGAGCAGCACGAACCGGCGCCAAAACCGTTCTATTAACCCAAAAACTCGAAACGATCGGAGAACTTTCATGCAACCCTTCGATTGGAGGTGTGGGGAAAGGCACGCTGGTTCGAGAGATTGACGCGCTCGACGGGGTTATGGGGCGTGTAGCTGACAAGGCTGGGATTCAGTTTCAAATCTTGAATCGGAGCAAGGGCGCGGCTGTTTGGGTGTGCATTAATTTCGTCATACTGTCCGAGTTACATGCTCATGAGGTTAATATTGGAATGTGTAGGGTCCTAGAACGCAGATCGACCGCACCCTGTATAAGAAGAACATGCAGAAGATTCTGTTTGATTATCCCGGCCTGGCTATCAAAGCAGGAAGTGTATTCGACCTCATAATCGACCGGTCGCATACCAATTCTGGTTGGGGGAAAGTGCGAGGTGTTCAACTGGGTAAGCCCACTGTTTTATTCAACGATAGCAGCATACTGAGCACGAGGTTAAGAAAGCGGAGAAGTCATCTCTTGCTCCCAAGTCGTCATCTGCACTGGTACATTCCTCTCTGGCGAAATCCACATGGGTAAGTCATTTTCCCTTCCGTCATATAGGATCTAATTCAAAGGACTTGTCAGGCCTCAAGCGTTTCCCAGCTGGAAGAATTGGAGAAGCACCGTCCACTGGCCTCTCCGCCTCCCTCAACTCCGCAGGATTCAAACTGGGTCGCTTACAAACGGGCACGCCCGCCCGACTAGACGGCAAAACCGTCAACTTCGAAGGACTCGAAAGACAAGTCGGTGATGTCCAACCCATCCCATTCAGCTTCCTGAACAAAGAAGTTGATAACGTGGGCAACCAAGTCTCGTGTTATAAAACTTACACCAACCCAGCCACGCACCAACTTGTGAAGGATAATTTGCACCAATGTGTGCATATCCAAGAAACGAAGAAGGGACCCAGGTATTGTCCTTCATTGGAAGCCAAGATCCTGCGCTTTGGTCATAAGGACCATCATACCGTTTGGCTGGAACCTGAGGGATATGACTCGGGCAAGTAGCCGTGCACTTTTGAATTGAAGTCGCGAGTTGTTCGTTTTGACATACTGCCTAGACGTCATTTATCCGAATGGAATCTCTTGCAGTCTTCCTGAAGAACTTCAAGAACCTATGATGCGAACTATCCCTGGTTTGGAGAACGTCAAGATGGTCAGGCCGGCGTATGGAGTTGAATATGACCATATCGATCCTCGCGAACTCAAACGTACGTCCTCTTTCTACACGAGATGCACCTAAAGAAGTAACCTTCTCCCGACTTTAGCAACCTTGGAGACGAAACGTATCCAGGTAGGCCATTCAAGGCAGTTACCATAATTAGCACTCATTCAATCCCTTCTCAATCAGGGACTTTTCCTTGCCGGTCAAATAAACGGTACTGCTTGCGTCCTCTATATCTTTAAGCTCTTTCTGACTATATCATTCTCAATGCAGGAACAACGGGATACGAGGAAGCTGGAGCTCAGGGCATCGTTGCAGGCATCAACGCAGGCCTCTCAGCTCTGAACCAACCACCTATGATCCTCACCCGTGCAGACGGCTTCACCGGTGTCATGATTGATGATCTGGTTGTTAAAGGAGCTGAGGAACCATGTTCGTCTTCCATTTCTTCTGTCTTCCGCTTCACAACATGACTGACCTCTTTGTATCATATCATGTCAGACCGTATGTTTACTTCTAGGTCGGAGTACCGTATGACCATACGAAGCGATAACGCGGACCTTCGACTTACCGCTAAGGCCAAGGCGGCAGGTGCTATTTCTGAGCAGAGATGGGACTCCTTCTGGCATACTCAGGATACGATGGAGAGGGTGATCAGGCTATTGAAGTCAGTCAAGCTCAGTCCTCAGGGCTGGGCTGAACGCGGGATTCAGGTTAACCGAGACGGAGCTTGGCGAGAGTACGTCCCTACCTCGATGCTCTTCATGTCGCCTAGACTCATCACATTTATCTATATAGCGCCTTCTACATGCTCAGATATCCAGGTGTAACGGCCAAGTCGATGAAATCCTTCATCCCTGACCTTGCAGAGGTCGACCTTCAGCTCCTCAACAGGATCGATATCGAGGGACACTACAATCCGCATCTCACTCGACAAGAAGCGGATGTGAAGGTCTTCATGGAGGACGAGTCGCTTCTGCTGGATTCTCGAATGGAATATTCACAAGTGCCTGGGTTGAGTTCCGAGGCCATCGAAAAATTGTACCGCGTGCGACCCACCACGATTGTGAGTGTCTTACTCTCTTCTGATGTGTGATGTGCTGTGTGTCGCCTTGATATGATATTGACGATCGCTCACTTGCTGTTTACAGGGAGCAGCAAAACGAATAGAAGGCATGACTCCTACGTCCGTTGTCTACCTCTTGAAGTATGCGAAACGGACATGGAATAATGCGAGCCATACTGCTACCGATGTATTGGCTGCTGCTGCGGTTTAGTATAGGTTCGGGCCTGTCGATGACAAGGACAGGTTATGGTTCGACGATCTTCTGGATTTCTGATGCCAGTTCGTAAAAGCCACACAGTAAAACACAAAGAGCATGTATTACTCCCGTTACATATGGTATAATACAGATAACATTCCACAACTCAAAGCAAGGAAGCGAAAAGAAGAGAAGGGCGTACATGTATGTACTGATAGTACAACAATAGTGCGCGCGTGGGTCGTGTTGGCGTCGAACATCGGCGCTCTTTCTGATCTTAGTGGAGAGGGATCCGACTCATCGGGGTGCTATGGAACATGCCAAAGTTACCCGTCAAAGCAGGCATACTGGTCATCGTGGACATGCCATCGGAGCTGCCATAACCAGGATTGTAAACCGAATTATAGTCATACCCGGCCCCGGAGGACGAATAAGGCGAGTTCGAAGGGCCTGAAGAGTGGGAGACGGGCGGAGACGGAGACCCCTCTGGCCATGAGAATCTAATTAAAAAGGGGCGTTCCGATTAATACGACATCACTCGCTAGGCCGCTGGAGGATTGAAACATACCCGGGCATCATCATATTCTTCCACCAAGCTGGGTTGCTGATAGCTTGCATGGTAGCCAATGTGTCACCCTCAAGGAAGGTGGCGCCCATTGAATAAGTACTCATGTCAGTCGTCCCAAAATGGATCGCCCCTGTGCCTGGAGCAAAAGTCGCTTCGGGCATGTAGATGATCGCGTCTGCGGGGTTAGCATCTGGAGTGTATTGCTGTGAACCGCCATATCCACCTCCAGTGGCCCCGGTATTGGCCCCGGTACTTCCCGAGGGGTGTGGAGGAGAGACGGAGAAAATTGACGTAGATGATCCAGCTCCTGAGTGGCCTGGCAGTTGGTGTGGAGGCGGTGGTTGCGTCTGGAGACGTCCAACGGTGGCACCATCGCGTCGGTATCGAGAAAGCAGCCCCGCCAGGAAACGGGCGTAGAGCTTCGGCGTATGCCTGTCATCGATCGCAATCTTTGGCGAGCTGAGCGTCTCAATCAGCCTGCTAATGAGCTCAAAGATCTCAGTTTCTTGCTCTTTCTTCAAAAGATCAGAGAACTCGGGCCGCAAGAGCTGGATATCACCTTGTCAGCATTTGCTATCAAGACTGGATACGGGAGAATTTGCTAACCTTCAGAAGGAATGCAGACGCGAAGGATGCGAATATGAAATGGCCTGAAGCACCAGCGTAAGTTCCGACAAGTCCTTTAAAGGAGAGATAAACTTACCGTCAGGAGCATATCGCATGTACCCATTCGGTGCAAGTCCATCAACCATATTTACAATCACGGCCTTGGCGGAATCCAGGCACTGAAATGCCTTATTTAGTTTCTATTGATGGTAATAGGTACTAAGAACTACCTTTGTGAAGAAGATATGATCTCCAGGCTGAAGGCCTCTTTGGAATGCTTGCTGGAAGCCGAAGGAGAACATAACGAGGCGGGAATAGGCGACCAAGCTAAAAGAAAAGAAGTCAGATTTGTTGAGTTCACCATAATTTTGAGATCAATTGTACAATGGCATTAAGGTGCAGCGGAAGACGCAACCGGGGTCTAGAGTTCGTAACATGGTTAGTCTCCCCATTGCTGGCCCGATCGCTTGCAAATGGCATACCATCTGCCTTGGATTCTTCTTGGAATCGTCTAGCCCATTCGTCGTGGAACGCGCTCAAATGAGCATCGTGCTCCAATGTTATGGATCGGAAGTCTACTCTCTATTGCAGTCAGGATTCAGCTCTGTGGGAACGAAATTCTGTTTACTTGAACGAACCTTGTTCAATCCAGTAGGCGATGACGGATCGCTGAATATCTGATCATGGAACTTCGCTACGATTTGCAGCAGAGCGGAGTAAGCGCAGAGGTGGATATCGAACTGTACATGATAAGTCAGCTTGGAAACCACGAGTCACAGGTCAGGTGCCCTACTGGATGGTTATATTGAGACTTCCTATACCATTCTTTCGCGCTCCTCGTGATGCTACAGATTACGGAAAAGTCAGCTTAGATCGACATACATGACAGCTTCGACTTACAAATCTTCTTTGATTGTGGAAGGTTTTCCGAATTGAGTTGCAGTCGACCTGTCGAGAGTGAAGCAAATCATCCATACTCGCGTCTTGTTCAGGATTTCACGCTCTTGCTTCTCGGAAGACGGTTTGATGGCTGGGACGTGGTGAAGGTTCAGGTCAGTCGCTATCCTGATAGCTAAACCCGTATAGAGCCAGCTGCGATCTTCCTCCCACCGGCGAGCGGGAACAGCGTAGATGCTCATGAGGATATATGCTTGGCAAAGCTCAACTGATTTCCATCCGTCGATTAGTGCAGTTGCTGCGGAATGCTTTGCAAAGTGCATAGCGATTGGATAGATTTCAGATTTCTCGGTGTAGTAACGTGAAGAAATCGCACAGACTATCGGGCAAGGAAATTAATCGAAGGAGTCTACGCTGAGTCTGTGAGAGATACTCACTGACGGTGAACAAGAACGGGCATCTTGCAAAGGTAGTCGCCGGTGTATGCAAAACTGGATCAAGAAGGGAGATAAACGGCTGCTCACAAGACCGGTCAATGGGTGAAAAGAAGAGCCGATGTGGAATGGACCAACGTTGACATGTGTATAAAAGCTAATTTAAGATGATCAGTTCGAGTGTCTGGATACTGCGGAGGTTCCCTGGGTACGTACATCTTGAATAATTTCTCAACGTCATCGGGAGTAACTAGGCCGTGGACAAGAATTTCAGGAGGACTGTGTTGCTCAATAAGTGTCGCGCGGATTCCGAGATCAGTCGCAGGGCCTAGGATACGGTTGAGAGTTAAAACAACCTTTGATACAGCGGAGCCGCTTACCAGGCCTGAAATATGTCTCGTTGGCCACTCCCTTCAGATTCACCATTGATCAGTACCATGGTTATCACAACGAGAAGAGAAGGCATGTCAACTTACTACATTATCGTCGTTGAAATCTTCCTCAGCCAGAGTAATTGCATCTTTTGCAGCTTCTTTCTTCTTGTTCTTAGTCTTTGAATTGGACAAGCTCAAATTGGCGATGAGGCCAAGCGGGACATGAGAGTCAGGAAGGGACGATCTGAGTTTCTCATCCGAAGACAAGGGCTCAGTATCATCACCTTCCTCTGTATCCTGATCAGCGGATTCTTCATGGTCTGATCCCTCTTCCGGTTTGTCTCGCGGGCTGAGAAACGATTGCACACCCCCTTTGGAGCCCGTATCCCGGACGCTCGACTGAAGGCGGTCGAGCCATTCCAGTACACTGTGGTTGTTGTGATCAGACGGGGACGTCGCCATTCGATAGGAAGCAATAGACAATGGTGTCGCCATATAGGGATTGTGAAGCTAAAAACAGAGTGATAAGAATAAGGCTCAGTGGGTTCTGAGGTATGACGTAGTTTACCTGCTTCAGGAGACTCTCAATGATTGCATCCTTCTGGCGAATTTGGGCCAGCAAATATTCCCGTTTACTGTCACAAGAATTGGGGCATGGTAAGTCTTCTATAGCATCCAAAGAAGAGTGCGAGGGAGAAGGAGAAGGGGGAAGGGATAGAGCAGGGATTGACATGTCTAATCGCGGAAAGGAAACTCAGGCGATGGGAGTAGGTGAGCTATTGAAGGAACACAGACGCAACGCGGCTTTATATACGCGAAGTCCGTAGTCACGATATGCCACAAGCGCAGATGCATCATCCGAGATAGCCGCATTAGCTCATGCAGATCCATCCCATGAGAACGATAGACAAGGGAGATATGTTTCTTTCCTTGTCCGAAGCACACCTCCGGGATTCAAAAAAAAAAACGTCCCAAGGAACGATTGCTAATGATAACAGAAAATCGGGGGTCTGGACTTACTTCGGTGCGGTACGAGCCTTTCGGCCTTCTACGATGCAAAAATGTCCACCTGCTTTACACCGTTCACAGGTGTTCTGGCCTTTCAAAAAGTGGCACTTCATCTGCTCGGAATGGAGTTTTTTGCGATGGTAGGGCGCATGGTTCGGTGGAATGTCAGTCCAGACAGGCGAAAGGCAGCATGTGGCGCCCGAAAATAAGGAACCGAGTCCAAAGGTGACAGACAGGGGCCGGAGGATGAGAGGATACGGTAGACGGGATGAAAGGTCCGTGCCAATCATCATTTGAGAGCGATGGTTCGCCCACAACGAACAGCGGAAGGGAAGTAAGAAGAACAGATTAATCAGCAAACCATCACAAGAGTCGACGGGTAGCAGGAAATAAGTATGACCCACCTTGAGTTTTTTGCAGTGTTTGCAAGCCCCGGGACTGTAAGGTCGCATCAAAGGACGCCCAGATGGCCGCGCACAATGAATAGTAGAGTCGGAGGAACCATCAGAACCAGATTGCACCGGCAGATCAGAGAGCGTCAGGACGAGGACAAGTGAGATCACGAGAGAAGGCAGAGTCCAAGACGTGTATAGAGAACCAGATATGAGACAAGCAGATTCAGAGTAGAAGCCCAAACGGATGGCAAAGGCCACCGGGAGTAACAAGTTGCACCGAGGCGGTGCCAGGAAGGCGGCGGTGAGGAAACGCCGATGGGAGGGAGAGATAATACCATGAAAGTGACCACATGCAAGTGAGCAATTGTACCGTTATCGACAGTTTTTTAGTCCAGTAATCCAAGCAGGTTTAATTTTGAATACCCCGAAGCGCCTCAGTTGGGACGCATGGAGGGATTGGAAGGCGACACCGGGAAGAAATAACATTGCCAAACACATGCCGAATCAGCACCGCCGATTTCGCGCCGATCCAGTCGGGTCGGGGTGTTTGCGGTGCCATGGCAGAATCCGAAGCGACGAAGGGAACAGCAGCGGGTTAAACGGAAGCCGCACAGGTATAACATGCAGGTGACGGTCATTGCGTGACATAAAGATGGGATAGAAAAGGTCAGTCAGTAACAGAACAGCGACACGGGACAACCCAGAAGAGAACCGGGACACGGTAAGCCAACAAAACGGTAGCTTACTATGCACAGGCGAGGAAATGAAGAACTCACAGCCTTGTCCGTTTGAATGCCCTTCCCTTCCCCTTGGTGCCAACACCCATACCAGGAATGCCAACCGTAATACCGCCAGCATCTTCATCTTCACTTTCAGAATCGGTAATGTATTCTCCAGGACTCCAATCGCCTTCATCGTTCTTGATACGTTTGCGTTTTGCTGAGCCCCTGTCAACACTTGGGGGCGCTGATAGTGTTGCGCTTTCGTTCGGGATATGACTGCTAGTACCTGGAACAGCCAGATGTGACGGCCCGGAATTCGATGTGGCCATACTTTTGGGTTCTTTAGGAGTGGGATTATGCATCTTGAACTGGAGATTCGAGGGTTCTGGATTGGTGGATGCGGTAGCCTGTTGATCTTCCGTCCATGATGCTGGAGATAGTGAAGCAGATTGGGTAGATGCAAGGTTGGGATTCGAATGCGACCCATAGCCAGGAATATTTTGGGAATATTGAGGTGAGTATTGTGGCTGGCCAGCAGAATGATGAGACGAAGGCCTAGATACAGGTTGGGATCCTGGCTGCTGCTGCTGCTGATAGTGGTAATGGCTAGCGGGGTATGCTTCGGCTTGTTGTTGATGATATCCAGTGCCATGTGTCGATTCGGGATTCAACGAACGATGCCGTTCGTGCGGACGGGTGGGTTGAGGTGAGGGAAGTCCGCTACTATGGGTACTTCCGGAAACATACAGCCCATAATGATACCTGGAGTGCGTGTCTTGGGCTGCAGGGTAGGTTTGAACGTCAGCATAGTGCTCTCTGGCCGAGCCCGTTTGGGGCTGCGAAGCCATGCCAGCGCTGGAGGGCGCGTATTGTGGACCCACTGCAGACGATGGCCATTGAGCTTGACTGAAAGAGTAGGAACTTGGATGCGGTTGAGAGGCATGCTGAGACGCAATACCAGCTTGCTGTTGGTGCTGCTGCTGTCCTTCGTAAGAGTCTATCCATTGTTGATATTGCCGGGCTGCATACGCCTCGTGGTCTTCTTGAGATACCGGTAGGGAAGTGTATGTCGGTGCAACACCGGCAATGGTACCCGAATGGGCGCTGGTGTTGCCAGCGGATGTTCCAACTGCTGAAGGCTGGTACCAAGAGCCAGACTGAGGAGTATTTACTCCTTGACTAGAAGACCCCTGCCCGGCTGAAGACCCCGCCAGCGACAAAAGCCGTGAACTCCTGAATCCCGCACCGATGGTAATAAGCAGGGGCTTACCGACGTTAAAGCCCTCCGCTCGAGCTTGTGAATGAGAACCCGAGGGGTGCGCGCTTTGGTTGCTAGTATACAAGGGATTATGGCCACCGGATGGACCTCGCCCTGAGGATGATGGGTGCATTGCAACAAGTTGCTATAATTTTCCTCCGGGATACGGTCTAATATCTGGCTCGGCTTTCAATGCGGACAACCTTCGAACGGTTGAAGCGCTGATATCCGCAGCTCGTCGGTGGTTTGAATGCACCGACGAGGGGCAAGTGAAAGGAAAATCCCGCAAGGATCTGTCGACGGATTTGGACCTATGCGATATGTCCGTTCTTTCTATGAGTTTCGGGTTGTGAATTTTATAGACAGATGGACGATCAAGGGCTAAATATGTCAATCCTTTAATTCTCTTGTAGTCCTACCCAATCAACCAGCTAGAAGAAGTTCGGGAGATGGTCAAGATTTACCAGGACTCACACGCACTCACACGGGTGTCTACCAGTGATGGCATCATTTCGCGGTTAATTAGAACGGTATCAATAACCGATCTTTATTTGGCTGTTAGTTTTAAGGCTTTGTCCTATGTATGTAGACTGTTGCTTAGCCCGGATTTACTGATCGTCAGCCAAAGGGCCAGATTTATTTTACTCGAACATGAAGCGACTGATCTATTTCAAGCCCGGGCTACACTATAGCTATGTCTCCGACTTCCCTTGTCTCCGGCCTCCCTGGAGTCTTCACTAATCAATGTCACATCTATCGATAACTCCACGACCTGTCATTAGCTTCCTCCCTGCCCAGCTGGGGCCTCTAATTAAAGAGATGGGTCAGGTGCGTTCTTGCATCCCGGCTTCTGGTGTGCAGAGAGGTCAATTGCTATTGTAAGATGCCACTTACGATTGTATACATAGAAGATGCCCACTTGATTAGGTGGCTCTGGACTGGGGTATGTGACTGCTTTTTTCCGGTGGACCGGGAAACACTCGGGCATATATATACTTGACCCAGAGAATCGAGATGCAATATCTATGCACTTGGGACGGAGCCAGGCAGTCAGCCTCAGGTCCCGGGATCTCAGGAGAGAACGTACTTTGGAAAGAACCCTGATCCTTCTCTTTCAACTATGTACATATGCCATCGGATTCATATACATATATCGTAAACCGCATAAGACTTCAGATTGCTTGGTACGGTTAGCAGAGCTTAGCTCGAGTCACTAAGGAAACATATATATCATTCACCGTACATCCATACTAGCCTCGTTCTTGGGATGGAAACGTCGACATGACAGCTGGATTTACCATATCCAAGTCTTCTCTGCCTTCAACCCAGACTAATTGAACCACTTTAGAGCAACATATAAGCTGCGTTCGGCCCGGGAAGAACCATTTTTACTTCGGTTCCGCACGGACTGCTTTACGGAAATCTCGGTAGTTGAGGGAAGTGGTAATAGTAAAAAAGGACCGAGCAATCGGTTCTGTGCGTCGTCACCAGCCTTTGCGCCCCATTCCTTCTGTCGAGATGCCAAATTGACTCTAGACACATGCATGTGAATGTGATTGGCAGTTTCTTCATGCCTCTGTCAGTGTATATGCCTTGAATCTGTTTGAAAGCAAGTGATTGAAAACCTGTTTGGACTTGTGTCTAATGGCGCCCTGCTTTTTGGCCATGATATCAGCGCCGTGCGTCATGTCAACCCCCCAAAAATCGGGTTAAATATTCTGTAGGACTATATCTCGCTCACTGAAATTCTCATCGTATCCAAGGAGCAAAGTCTTTCCAAACGAGCGCCCGCGCCCAACAGAACAACCATGTGCATCCTGACATCCGACGGATGAGCGCCCGATTCCTCATTAATCATTCCTTCTCTTTGGCAGTGGAGGAATTCGGGCTCGGCCCAAATCCGTGATTCCGCAGCAACGATTGTCGCTCGGTGGTACATATATCAAGTAAAGTGGATACTAAATGCATAATATATGGAGAAAAAATGGACCCGAACCTTATACACTTGGGAGTAATCATCTGTAATCGTGGGTTGGTAGGGAAAAAGGACATGTCATATGTATCATAATCAAGAACACGATCCTACATTCTTACATGCATAGTACATAAAATGGCATACGATCCACGAGCTCCAGGCCAGTGTATGTAATAGTCACCGCATACTCAGAAATTGATAGATACAGCTAGTCCCAAGATAAATATGCTACAGGAAATAAAATAAGCAACTCCGCCGACCGCGATCATCACAGACACCTCTCCTCAAGCTCTCCAACCTGCCCTGACGGGACGAGCTGTGGTAGTTTGGGACAGAGGACTGAGAGTGGACTGCGAGCAGACTTCAACTTTCGGCTGGACTTGCTTCTGCCTCTTGGGAGAAACCTCGCCCGTGCCATAGAAAAGAGGGTTAAATGAAAACCCGGCGTAACCAGCGGAGTCGAGCCGACGGCGGATATGTGAGGGATTGATTGGGTGAGGTGGAAGCGAAAGCCGAACTTGTGCCTTCTTCATCGGTGATGGGCTTGGTGACCCGACGTACGTTGATGAGGACATGGTCGACATCTCCTCCAAGTACGTCTCGCCATCATCACTGCCGTATTCCACCATATCGTCCTCCTCTCCGATTGTCCCGACGTTCAGCGTTTGACTTCGAGATGGAGCGATAAGTGGCCACTGGTCGAAGAGCCTGTCTTCAAGCTCGTTAGAGATCTCCTGCTCCAAAAGTTTGGCTTCCTGAGCCAACATCAACCTCTCCAACTCCCGCCGTAACTGTCCGTTTTCTCTCCTCCACTCCTCTGTCATCTCTCGCAATTCTCGTTCGTGCTCAATGCGAAGGGTGTGAAGCGATCGTCGGCATTCGGCAGATTCTTCCAGGACATCCTTAACAAACTCCTCGATCATACGTTCCTTCTGGACATCGAGAACCATCTGCTTGGCCGCTCGGGTAATGACGCCTACCCTAGACCTTTTCACCCTATCCAACTCTTCACGGAGGTCTCGAACTTCCTTCTGTCTCTTCCAGACTTCGTTGGTCAGAAGTAACCGGTCGCAGAAGGAATTAAAAGTCTCAGAGCACTTGGACTCTTTCGACGACTTCAATACGCCTGTGAGCTGTGCGATCTTCTTCTCCTGCACCCTAAGCTTGTTGGAGAGCAACAGTCGGTCGCAGAAGTCCTTGAAGTCTGGACCAATCTGCTTGTTTCGTCGACGGTGATGGGAAGGAAGTGATGATGAGGATGGCACTTGTGTATGCGAGGATGATCGGCTACCATGTATCAATGGGGAAAGGGGTTTACATCTCCTCAGTTCGAGAGATAGGGCGCGGTTCCTTGATTGGATGCAGAGAAATTGACTCTCCAGCTCCTGAAAGTTCAATAAAAGCTCCTCTGAATGCAGACCTAGACGTCGAAGAGCATCTGAGGGAACTGTCGATGCCCCTTCTTCACAAGCAATGGGTGTTCCTTGACTCCTAGATGCCCGAAGGGTGATATCAAGTGCAAGCAGGAGGAGAGTTGGAGGGAGAAAGATGAGGAGTGATGACAGTCCATTACAGATAACAGGAGATTGGTGGCGATTAGATGTAGAGGCGGTATCCATAACGAAGAAAAGGGGTATCGCTAGAAGGTAGCACCGGGGAGGGGTGGTTGTGATAAAGGCAGACGATAGAGAACTTCTCAGTCATATTAATCTATAAACACAGCCTCGTTAAAGCATGTTAGGCTGTTTTCCATCGATAATGCGCATCATGTTACGCATGTTGCCCTCGAGGAGACCGACCGTCGAAAACGTTGCGGACACGAGGCGACGCGGTCACGTGGGTTGCATAGGATTGGGACGAAATTCAACGATCGCGCTCGATCGCGAGCTTGGCTCGAGTCCATTGTTAGGCTCAATTGAGAAAGGCAAAAAACGATGGTTAACTTTTAAAAGACGTGTAGGGTGATGCGGTCGAGGGAGTATTAGTGGTCGTGAGGGCTGGGTGATAGGCGGATAACGAATTACTGAGAAAGCGGCATGACCTTTAAGCTCTCTGTTTTGTTGCAGTAGTCTGGTTGGCCTCTATAAGGTGGTGGGCCTGGGACCTTATGATTGTTAGCCAGCCATATCTACTAATTTAACTGCAAAGAGCTCACTGTATAGCTTGTGGGAATTGGCCAATATATATCCAAAGCAAGGCCAGGATCTGGGTGATGGTCAGCTCCGGGTTGAGAGTTAATCGACTTCATCACCTTTCAAAGTGACATAACCGGGGATCGAAAACAAATCAGGTTTACCGGTACCACCATCCGTGATCCGGATTTGAGCACAAGAGACGAAGAATTCAGGGAGGCCAGGTTGGTGCAAACCGATGTGCTCTATACGCAGCAAATACTACCAGACTTGATAAGCCCCAAGATGAATCCACAGTAGAAGGGTTCCGCACCTCTCCAGATGGAACAGTCTTTGGAATAGTCGTGTAGAACTCGCGTTCATCCAATGAGACGAATCGGAATTTGGGAAGAAATTCTGCACCCCAGTGCGCAATCTGAAGGGATCGGTTAGAAAGGGTACCATGATGGGAGCTCCTTGATTACTTTGAACCATGCCTTTCCGCTACCGTCCCAGTCTGCAGCACGTCCTGGTGCCTTGCCAAGATACATTGCCGCAGGGCCGGCATGGTATATGGTTTTCGTGCTATCGAGAATAAAACCAACTCTGCTGCCTGCCGCAACAGATACGGTTTCCGTTGCCTTGTTCAAGTTGATATTGCATCGAACATCCGACGAGTCGACATTATGGACTGGGCTATTCTCTCGGGGACGTCGAACTGCGCCTTTTGACACTGTTGACCCTGCAACCAGGGTTTCGAAAATATCTGCGACCGAAAGGTCAGACTGGTCTTCGGGGTTGTCTATGTTAAGACGTACAATGAGCGGAAGCGGAGTGCATTATAATGAAGGCCAGGGCAGTAGTGAGGAGATGCATGGTAAAGGGTAGCCAGTGTCGAGAATAGAACCAACGCGACGCGTTTATAGCCAATGTTTCAACAGCAGCCCAAGCACGATCGTCTTCTTTCCCAAAGGACGGCACTGGACCAAAGACCATCACATCCAGGGATTCAAGGGGTGGACAGTTGAACAATGCCGCCATGTTTCAGTTCCAACAAGGCTGTTGACAGCTCTCCGATTGTACCCAGAAGGTTCCAGAGTCTCTCAGATTGGGATGATTCGAGACCTGACACTGAGTCTTATACCGGACCAGAGACAAGGATCCAACTGAGTCTGGGCCAGTTCATTATAGAGGAACCGGATCCAAAACGTCGCACCGGATTGCCACGGCGCTTAATGCGTCTCAGAGTCGTGTAACACAGGACTTTCGATTTCCTGCTGTTTTAGTCCCATTCGTCCACCAGATATCCGGTCCAATTCATTGCATAACAGGAGTCCAGCCAGTTGAAGTCGTTGAATAGGGTCGAAGTCAGATATTTCCGTAAAGGGATTAACTTCCGTTCAAACTTCCTTCGTTTGCATCTGTTTAGGCCAACTCCTGCCCCGGAGAAAGCCGAACGGCATCCGGATCCGGTTATGCCGGCCGGCGCCTTCCGTCCTGGGCGCTTAAAACACGCCAGCCGTATTGGGCAATTCTGGGGCACCCCCAGGGGCCACTACCGTGGGACTAGATTTTCAGAAATCAAATGCACCAATATACTACGTAGAGAGATCCCAATCCATTCAAGCACGTGAAGGCCCTGAACTTTCTTCCAATATGGCTCGCACCCTCGAATCCACCTTCGTAAGCTCATCTACGAGGTTGTTCTGGAATAGAACCAATTAATACTTGGAAGGCAGGCTGATAGGATTAGTTCATCCATCTTTTTTTTTGAGCAAATTTTCCTTCTTTGCTGATGACAAGTCGCTAGGTTCAGTGATAGCCATTGAATCGATAATTCCCCCTCCCATTCTATTGGCATCAGTATTCTCTGCCAACGCTGCCCATATGTACTGGCGGCTTCCCTCCTCAGCTGTACGTCTAAACACCGAGTACTAAGCCCTCATTCAGTAATTCCCCCTCTCAATCAAAAATTTCCAACCCGCGTACGAGCGCGCCGTAGGTGGGCTTTAGCGAGCACGCAGAACCCCCACCCCCCGTGACTTAAGCCACGGCGTAAGCCTAAGCTTGTTAATAACCAGAATCATCAGTATGCCGTGACGAGACTCATTGGACATAATACGTTGTTATGTATATTTTCTGCGTCGGATAAAACCAGTATCACCTCCTGTACGTTCTGTCATTAGATTTTGCTGAGTTGCATTAGCAGCAATGGAATCCGGCGACATAAAAATCAAATTGTGACGCGTCACGGTTAGTACTTGCCGAAGGACACCCACACATTCACATCTCATGCCAAAGTGCATACGAGACTGCGGTCCTGACTCCTGAATTCCAAGATAAGGCCGTGAGTCTTGAGACCAGGGCACTATCATTATGTTTACGGCACCGAAAACATTGCAAACCGGTCGTTGAAGCTTCGGATTATGCTAAAAAGTGGCTTCAAGAATTCAATGTTTCGATTTTGAACGTAACGCATTGATATTCCCCTACCCACAGAAATGAAAGCATTGTCTTGAGGCCTTGAGAGCTGGTGTCAAGCCATGCGGACTCATGTTTGGTAGATCTTCCCAATGCAATAACTTGAATGCCGGGGGTAGTCCGGCAAGGTAAGTAAGGCCCAACACGTTATCCTTCTCTAAGGGCCGCTCCTCTTGCGCCCGCCGGTTCAGTAGCCAAAGTTCCGCTCAGTACGCAGTCCCCAGTCACTAAGTTTAGAAAAAATGTTACTAATTTTCCTTTTCAATTTGCCCGGGTGGTAATAATAGCTGCGGAGAAGGCTCCAGTGCTTATACCGTAATTTCTGATATGGAGTGCTGGGTAATAAGCCACACTAAGACCTTGAAGCTTGAAGCGCTTGAAGACTGACTCAACTTTGGAGACGGGAGATGGGAGACATTGGCAATACGCCTCAGGCCATTTATCATAATCCGAATCGGGCGGAAATGAGAGCGACATAAAAGGCGCCGACCCGACGACTCATCGGTGAAGTTCGGAAGCAGCTAGAGACGGGAAGTCTTTCAATTGACTAAACGGGCCTTCGTTTTGTGCGCGGCTCTTCCCTCCTCTCCTCCGTCAGATCGTCGCTCGGACCACCATAAATCTAGAGTATAGCATTCACAGCCTCGTTTTATCCTATATAGATTCTGGCATGCCTTTATAGCTTAATTAAGGGCCGGCGCTCAGTGCTCACCGGCTCTGTAGGTCCAAGGACATTATATCGGTGCTCCAGGCATTGCATATTCCAAAAGGTCTCCACCTCAATTGAGGCTCGAGCGGCCAGGGCTGTTGATATTAATATCCAACAAGCACTAAGCCGTCATTATTGGGACGGAGCTCTTTATCGGGTAAATACTGTGATATGCATGTGGAGGCCATTTGTGGCCGATTGATACATAGTACATGCGCAAATAAACTTAGACTGAATTCATTCAGTGTCTGAGATCTGAGGGACGGTGCCCTTACAAACGAGCTGCGGGTATCTACATGGAATGAAACAAGCCGTAATTAAACAAACCCTTGCCATCGGAGAAATAACAGTATTAGGTATACGAAATGAATATGGCGGTGATTGCTTCTTAGGCGCGACGATTCAAGTGGAGGGAAGGGGCTACAAGCTCAGCCTACAACTAAGGTACGGATCTTTGCCTCAGTGTCTCTGAACCTTATTTTGATACACGCTTTTGGCATGTCAAGCATTTAACTGTCTATTTTAATCCTCAAATGAAAGGTCTGAAACATGCTGTTAACCGCACAAAACGGGTCAGTTGTAACATAGGCGCATCCGCACTCCTGCACTCTGTAAGAATATCGGGTGCGAACCTTGGGTAATTCTCTCTTTATAGAAGGGAGTACACCACTGGACTGTACAAACGTACGACAATAGCAGGTCATGAAGCCCATATAATGAATCGCAATCTCCGTCAGAACCGCACAAGAGTGGATCAAGTCTCCGCTCTTTGCGTTCAAGTTCTCTCCAAAAGGACCGCCACTAAGTACCGCCGTTAGTAATTATACTAGCAGCTGGGGAAGATTATAATCAGCCCCAGTTGAGCAGAGAACTGAGATGGGCAGTCCGGTAAATATGGAGAGGAAACCTATAAAAGAGGTCAGAAAAAGCGAGAGTTGAACATAAGAAGCCAGCTCTTCTTTCACCACCCACTTTTCACAGCTTATTTTATAGCAGTATGGCTAGTCAACCTGCACAAGGGCCAATTGTAGGAGGACCTGGAAATCCTCCTAGCATTCCTGGCCCACCCGTCCCGCCTGGGACCCCGCCTCCGGCAAATCCTCCTCCTGCAGCCCTCAACCTCAAGAATATCCAAGGAGATATTCTGTAGGTCATCCCAACATTCACCATGGGCGGAGAGCTGATAATATCATGTGAACAGCGGCGGTCTCCCTAAGAAGACCGAGCTTTACTTCTTCTTCCAAATCACAAACGTCGATAAATTCCGTGCTCACCTCTTCAAGTTCGTGCCCTTAGTTAAGACCGCCCAGCAGGTGATCGAAGACAGAAAACGCATCTCCGACCACAAGAGGGAAGGCAAGGGAGGCCTGATCCCTCTAGATGGTGTCAACATCGCCTTCTCCCACCTCGGTTTCCAGAAGGTAAATGAGTTGGCAATCGTTCCTGGTTTGATAACTTTGTTGACCACCGTTATGATACTCAGCTTGGCATCGACGATGCGACCTTGGTCAACGGTGATAGCGATCCCTTCAAAGTCGGACAGCGCCAAGATGCTGTTCAGAACTTGGGGGACCATACGAAGCAAACCCCAACTGGCGAAATCGTCCCCGATTGGAAGGACGAGTTCCTCAAGCCCATCCACGGCTTGATCCTCATTTCAGCGGAGAGCGTCGGTACCTCCGACAAGAAATTCGAGGCCGTCAAGAACGTCTTCCACCTTGGCACCCCCAATGCGTCTGTCAGTAAAGTTAAGCTTATCCGCGGAGACGTTAGACCTGGAAAGGAATCTGCACACGAGCAGTACGTATGGGCGTCCGGTTGTTTCGTCATATTCTGACGTTGTCAAACGCATAGTTTCGGATTCTTGGACGGAATCTCCAACCCCGCTGTTAAGGGCTTCGACAAAGGGCCTTTGCCTGGCCAAGGCGAAGTTCGTCCTGGTATCATCCTTACTGGACACGAGGGTGACCCCATCGCGAACCGAGCTCCATGGGCGGTCGATGGTAGTTTCCTTGCCTTCCGATATCTCTTCCAACATGTCCCAGAGTTCAATGACTACTTGAAGAAGAACCCCCTCAAGTTCGGTAATCTCACTCCTGCACAAGGTAGTGAGTTGTTGGGCGCTAGGATGGTTGGAAGATGGAAGAGCGGTAAGCAGTCGCCACCGAGGAACTCGCCATGATATTCATCACCTTTTGTCAGGCGCACCAATTGACATTACACCTTTCAAGGATGATCCCGTCCTGGCCGTCGATCCTCATAGGTCAGTGCCCCCTGCTTCAGATCTTTATATAGACATGAGCCACTCACAATGAACTGAAGAAACAACAACTTCAAGTTTGAGGGAGAACAGAATTCACAGCACAAGTGCCCATTCGCTGCTCACATCCGTAAGACGAATCCTCGTGACGATTTGGAGAGCATCGGGATTCCTGTAGAAGGCCGGCGCATCATCCGTCGTGGCATTCAGTTCGGACCTGAGGTCACTCATAAGGAGAAACAGACCAACAAGACCATAGAAGACCGTGGATTGCTATTCGTTGCCTACCAGAGCAGCATTACCAATGGGTTCCAATTCCAGCAACAGAGTAAGTCGGGGGTGGACCGTTTTTTGCAAAGCTGTTTACTTATCGATGCATTCACGAAGGCTGGTCGAACAATGCGCAGTTCCCATTCGCCGAGACGCAACCCGAGGATCCAGGGTGAGTTCAAGGTGGCACGGGCGAAAAAAGACACTAACCAGATGGTTTCCTCCAGTCTTGATCCTCTTATCGGCCAAGGAGTCCGCAAGATGTCCGGATTGGATCCCAACGAACCAACCAAGGAGTTGTCGTTCCCTGACTTCATCATTCCGCGTGGTGGAGAGTACTTCTTCTCTCCATCTATCAAGGCGCTCAAAGAGACCTTAGCTAAGGAATCGAAGATTTAATGATCGCTGGTTATGCAACGGACTCTGTTTTTCTTCAGTGTATATGCCACCCTCTCTGGCGTCGGACAATTTCAATTTGATGCCCATATATGATGACCCTTGTATTCGATGTCATTCGATGTCGCTATTTACTGTATTGTTGATATCTTCTATGCAATCTCATGTTCTGCCAACAACTACAAAGGGTTCAGGATCCAGAAACGCATTCGAAGAGGATACGGCACACCATGTTAGGAATCCCACTCGAGATCGGATACTCATGCTTGCAGTTTGGACAGATCATAGCCCCTTCTTCTACATGGATCTTGGCACCTTAGTACTAAAATCCTCTTGCAAATCTTAATACAAACACACCTCGAGCAAAACATGGTGCAAATTTTTCAGGAATTCATCGTCTAGCATCTCTGGCTGCTCCAATGGCAGCGATGTGTCTCCGAGCTACATAAAAGCACAATACGCCCAGTAAGTATCTTCCGTTCGATAAGTTCACTCCAAGACGTACCTGACGTGCAGTATCCACCAATGCCTTCCACTCAATTTTGGGCAAAAATCCCTTGATAAAATCGGGGTTAAACTCTGCTTCGCGGATTTCTAGTTGTACATTTTGGAGTTGCAGAGGAAAATTGTTGATGGTGCAGTTCTTCACATGGCATGCAAGCAGGTTGTGGGTTATGAGTCGGACCATTGGAACATAAAGATGGTGGTATTGGTTCAAGAAACGATGTTGGTCCTACATTCAGATTAGATTAGATACAGAATTTATCTGATCAATCATATCTTATCGCTCTGCCTTGGAATCGCAACAGACGATTTGATTGCATCTTTCCATTGTACCAACATGAGACCGCCTTCGCCCTCCATACCAGAAAAAGAGTTTGTATACTCAGCGCTCAAAGAGAATCTGCGCCTCGATGGCCGTCTACCACTGCAAATGCGGTCTCCAGCCATCACATTTGGCCCAGAACTCGGCTGGGTAGAATGTGCACTTGGAAAAACGCGGTAAGTACCAAACTGCCACGCTGCGCATCGTGCTTACAGGTGATTTTCATAGTGTTGTAGCCTACATCGAAGGCAAAATGGTTAAACCAACCCCAGAGCGGCCTTTCGAGGGTATAATCACGATTCATTCTGAACTTTCACCAATGGCGAGCAGCGAATACGAACCCGGCCGGTAGGTACGTATCTACCCTCTTCCTTTGAAAGTGGACTAAACGCGAGGAACATCTTTATCAGACCATCAGAAGAAGAAATAACCATAACTCGAATGCTGGACAAAGTCATTAAACGAAGCGACGCAGTCGACAAAGAGTCTCTCTGCATATCCGCTGGACAACGCGTACGTTTAAATTGACTCGGATAGTTCAAACAAAGCCTATATTATCGTATCAGGTTTGGCACATCAGACTAACACTTCACTTCCTCGCGGATGGAGGCAATATGCTCGATTGTGCCTGTCTTGCCGGCATGGTCGCTCTCCGACATTTCAGAAGACCAGAAGTCGAAATAATCGGTGAAGACGAAGTCATCGTTGTAAGTTAATCATCGCCAATATCAACACACCATCCTTTAACCACCTCATACAGCATTCTCCGCTAGAACGCGCCCCGATGCCCCTCGCGATCCACCATACACCATTTTGCTTCACCTTCGCCTTCTTCCCTGACTCCACAACTTCCCCAGTCTTGGACCCGAACCAGCTCGAACAACGACTAAGCGCAGGCCTAATGTCTATAGCCCTCAACGCACAAAAAGAGATCTGCGTCCTACAAAAACTTGGAGGCGTTCCACAGGATACCGAGGAAATCCTGAGGCTCGTCAACGTCGCTGTCAATGAGGCAAAAGACCTGAACGAGCTGGTGGAGGCAAGACTGAGAGAGGACTGGGAAGGAAGAAAAGTCGAAGTTAGATGAATGTTATGTATTGTGGTAGCTCTGCATTAATTTTCACTCCGATGTCCTCTTATTGATAACATCCGTGGGCGACATGCAGGAACAGCGCTACGCTCTATCTTATACTCAGACCGCCTGCTTTTCAATGACAACATCCTCTTTACTCGTCTGAGTATCCGAATTAAACTCCCCAGATTCCACTGTACAAACAAATTAGCATATACTTAAGTCTAGAGCACGACACGCTTACTCTCGATCTGGCGTATAGGTCCCGTGAACCACTTCCTAGCACTGACCAACCAAAATCCAACACTGTACACAACCACAATGCCTACAGCGACAATCGCATAATTCAGCGTTTCGGAATTCACGGGCTAGGTAAAATACAACGATGAGACAAATCGAATGACCAAAGGTGGAAAGGAAAAACATACATTGACTTGAGGAAGGATAAACGCAATCGAAATAAACGCAATCCAGAGTACGGCGACGATTGCGACAGGGTACGAGAGTGCCCTGAGGTGGAAAGGTCCTCTTACAAACTTGTCGCGGTATATGACTCTCAGGGCAATCGGAATGCCTGGTCAAATTAGGCCGGGGGTTAGATACGAACATATATAGATAGACGTACCGTAAGAAATATAGAGTCCTATTGTGGCAATCGACGTTGCAGCAGCAAAGGCTACACTACTCCCCAAACTAGGTAGACCGAGAATAAAGCTCAGCGTGCATGCCAGCCAGACTGCACATGTACCATGTGAATATCCTATCAGAGGAAATTGCTCGAGATACAGCTCACCTGTACGCGTTGGGGACTTCAACTTGGGACTGACATAATTGAAGAACTTGTGTCCGGGGATCCCACCATCTCGAGCAAAAGCATACATCATCCTCGAATTCGAAGTGATTGAGAACGTCCTATTGCAGCCCAATCAATACCATACGGCGAGCCACCGAGATTCACATTCATATTCACGACGCACCCGCAGAAATACATACACCCGATCACAACCACCATCAACACAATCGCTCCTTTCTCTCCAACTGTATCGAGAAAGATTTGCGTGACAGGTTGACCTGTATGGGAGTTCAAGGTAGCTGGGAGATCTTGAATCGAGAAAAGCAGGCCGAGAAGGAGGAACCACCCCAGGATCGCTGATACTCCGATTGCCATGATAATGCCGATACTACCTGACATGGCGGCATTCCGGGTCTCTTCTGTCATCTGCAGGGGAGAAATTAGTCGGATTTTTTGAGTGGAGTATACTATGATACGTACGTGAGCGCTTGCATCAAAACCTGGCCTATGTGAGTTCGGGATACTAACCTCTTTTATGCATAGCTCACCTGTCAAGGTATACTACCAGAAGTTCATCAACCATTCCTCCGACCCCGATAGTGTTGCTCACCTGTGACATAAGGATCTAACAAATCATGAGCAATTGGGACATAGTGACGTTGATTTTGCAACCTACACCAATAACAACAACATAAACATGGCTTGCTCTTTCGCTCCATCCGACCCCGTCTACACCCGTACCATCTAAAAACTGTCGAAAGACGAAACTCGCAGATTGATGGGTGGGCGCTTTGGCAAGTACAGCGACTACAACCGCGATAGTGCCGACCGCATGCCAGAATATCGATACATTATTGAGCTGGTGCAGTAAAGTGACACCAAATGTGTTTATAAGGCCTTGACTAAAAAGGACGGCTGCGTAGACTCCTGTGTGCGTGATGGTTGACGGTAAGTAAACGTCGAGCTTTGTAGAAACGACGTACCGATGTTTGTCTTCGGAGTTGGTTCGAAGGACGTTCCAAGTGTACATACTGTCGAAATGAATGTTGCACATCCAAAACTTGATACCTTCGTAAGGATCATTTTCGACTCTTCCAATTGGCACATACCTTATTCCAGTAGTAACTGCCACCTGGCCAAGCAAATTGAACCAACCCGTAATCCAAGACGCGAGGGGAGCGTTCTCCTTTCGCGATAGCATGGCTGCCCAGTAGTATGGCCCACCGGAGGTAGGATGCGCACTGGTAATGATTATGGGCACAACAGTCACCAATCATTTGCGTCACCATTTGGTTTTTGGCTTACCTGCATACCTCTAGACATATCAAGACGTCAGTGCCGTCTCTAAGTATATATAATGCTCGTGAATTCTTACCGCCCATAGCCAATCCGACAATCATTGTGAAGAAGGCTATCGATATGGCCACAAGGTTACCCAAATGAAGTAGTTCTTAAAGGGGCGGATACGCACAGACGACAATCCATGCCCAGACCATAACGGCTGGTCCTCCTGTATTCTAGCGGGGTGTGAGGACGTGGGGATGGAAAATGAACTATTCAGCTTACAAGGCCGTACAAGAAGAGCGAAGGTATCCCAGTCATAACAGAGATAATAGAGAAAGACACCTAGCTCGAGCTTGAGCTCATAAGGGTCTGTTGAGACGCCAGAGTGCTTACCCCGAAGTTCTACGAATATAATATATGAGAAGGATGTCACGGATGAAAACAGAAGGACAGACCTGCAACAAGCCCAGCTCTCGCCTTGCAACACTCCAGTAAGTACACGATGCCTTGTGATTAGAGCGGCAGCCTACCTGAGCTCCTGTTTATATCCCATACGAGCAAGCTCTGCCTCATCGCGTTCCAAGTGAGTCGCGTTGAGTTCTTTACCATCTTCGCTCATATTCGACGTATTCCTGTGCTGGAATGGGACGGATGTATTCAGAGTCTTAGAGTTATGTGGGCAGTCCCACAGGTGCTGAGGGAGATAACGTACAGAGACAAGGAAGCGAATGAGGTCCAGTGTGGTTTTAGACCCAGGAACCCAAAGCAACCGAGACGTAAGTACTTGTCATTGAACCACGCGAACGGATGTTAGAGCGGGGATGATAGGCTGGCGCTTGGCGATAAGAGTCGGAGCCATATCGGATAGGGGATACAAACTTATGTTGGCTATCCAAGATAAGGAAGATCCAACTGGTGGAGCACCGGCATTCGCGGTCCTATTAATACTGGGATCCAACATATGTACACTTGACAGCTGTTGATGCGACTTCCGTTATGAGCCCCATCAGCGTTTTCCTTCACGAATTTGATTTTGTGCGACTGATGACCGGTGTATGTACCACTGGCCCAGTACAAGGTCCAGGAACGCAGGGACGTCCCGGCATCCATAGCGCTGTTTCTACTCTCCCCAATAATATAATGGGAAAGCAACGTGGCATTTGAGGAGGATGGGCAAAACGACGAGGACCTATGCATGATCATGGCCGCCGATTTGCCAAGTCAGGGGGACTCGGAATACTGCGGTCAATTTGATCTCCGCTTGAAGTTGCCGGTAATTCTGCCGGCGCCGTGGACATGATGTCACCTGGCTGGGTATGGCCTGGTCTTAGAAGCGGCGGCGGCAGGCTGACGTCCGCAAGGTTCAACTACTCCCACCACCAACGGTGCAGTCTCGTAGGAGCCCACTATATACCGTCTACCGCATCCACGACCTTATCTGTGAGCGATGGAGAACCCAGAGGTGGACATCATACGCGTTATACTCGCCCTCGCGACAACCGCATCCCCTGCGAAACAAAAGGCTACGGTGGAGAAGTACATGACACAGGATGTGGAGTTTCACCATCCTGTATGCGCTGTAAAATCGGGAGAGAACTCGAGAGAGACTGTTTTGAGAGTATACCAGTGAGTTCAATTCGTGTCCCATGGCTTGTGGGGTTCTATCGCTCTAGAGATGTTAATCAGCAGCTGGAACGGACAGGTGGTACAGAATTCTCTCTCCAACGGTTGACGTGAAGATTGATAGCATAGGTTAAGCCTCTAGAGTACACACGATTAAATATCTTCTCAATGTTTTATCCCCAGTGTTCGACAGATCGCGCCGTGTACTTTACTTGGAAATAGTACAATGGTTTAAGCTTTTCTTCTTGCCAATAGACCCCGCCCCTTCCCGGTAGGTTTTAAAGGTCATATAATGCTCAATGGACACTCAATATACTCCTTACAGGTTGATTACCCGACTACACCTCCGGAAAATGGACAGTTTGTATTATATCTCGAAACAGGAAGATTTCTACCACACTGTCGTGAGTACATCCTTTGACATACAGGAGTTTGCCATGATACGACAATGCTGCAGGACTTTACACGGCTGCTAGTTCCTCCCTTGGCACCACTAGTTGCCTGTTGGCTGCTGGCCGCGGGTTTCTTCTCGTACTGGGCGGCCATCGTCGGACAACAGCTGGGTTATTGGGTACCTTCAAATAAGGACGAAGCCTCAGATATACCTGGATATCACGCAGATCTGTATACGTATGAATGATTCCTTTGCATTACACGTACTCGCTATTTCTGTTTATCGATATCGAAATGTTAGGGGCATGACCGAAAACGGAAGGAGAGTTACCCCGGAATTCGAAACGTCAATCAATAAAGCATGTTCTTGACAAGGGAGTCCCTGCACTGCGGGATGGTTTCGTTCTCTCCAAAAAGAATAAATAAACCGAAGTCTTGAGCAAGCCTAAGAACATGTTTGGACGATTGATGGTAATAGACAGACACGGTATGAGGTTTCCACCGAATCCGGGCCCTTTGAAGCACTACAGCAATCTGGAAACTTGCTCAATCCTGCACCCAAAGAACTCGAAACCATATTAACTCAGGCTTCCAGCAATAACTAAACACTGTCGCTTTATTCCCACAACTCTGTTAGTACGTACTATCGCTCTCAGACTCAAGCTTTCCCCAGCAGCATTTGGCTTTTCTTGACGATCCGACCACTTCAACGTCCTGCATGTGACTTCACCCAGAACATTTTACCTCTCGTTGTTTTAGGAACATTTTACAGTGCTTATTTTATGTTCGGATCACGAAATATTAACTAGTGTACGTGCTGTATCCTCATGAAATTAATGGGAAGCCTACTGCTCGGTCTTGCTTGAGTCTCAGGCCCCTTATCCCTTATCAAGGCGACTGCTCATGCCGTGAAAGAGGGTATACGATGTTCATTTAAGTGATGCAAATGGGAATTTACGTTGTTTGGGTGTGAGGCTGGTACTTACAATCATGTTGTGAAGGAATCCAGGGTCGAAGGGTATGACATTGACACTCCCAACGCGCCTATCGTCAAAGTGACGGCCGTTCGAGGAGATGCTAGACCTAGGAAACAGAAAAAAAACACGAGCAGTGCGTAGTACGTTTCGCTCATTGGGTGAGTGTCTGATGTTCGATGGACAGCTTTGGATTCTTGGACGGTATATCCGAACCTGCTGTCAGGAGCGGCCAAGGCGCCCTTCGTCCAGGTACCATTCTTACCGGACGCGAGGGTGATACCATTTCGAGGCGTGCCCCAGGGCGGTGGATGGAAGTATCATGGTCTTTCGATACCCCTTCCAACGAGTCCCAAGGTTCGATGATTATTTGAAGAAGAACCCTATCAAGCTTGGGAATCTTACGCCTGAACAAGGGAGTGAACTGCTGGGCGCTAGGATGGTAGGAAGATGGAAGAGCGGTAAGCGCCTACGTCACCCAGCACAAACATTTATTCAACGGCGTTCGACAGGTGCCCCCATTGATATTACCCCGTCCAAGGATGATCCCGCGGCCCTGGGAGCAGATCAAAGGTTAGTAGCCTTGGTTCAGATCGATGGGTAGTAACAAGGCACTCACATTCAAGCACCCAAAGGAATAACAACTTTTCGTACCAAGGACAACGAAACTCCCAGTACAAGTGCCCTTTTGCGGTCCATGCCCGCAAGACCCATCCGCGAGATGATCTCGAAAGTGTCGGTATTTCGACAGAAACCAACCGCATTCTCCGTCGGGGCATTCAGTTTGGACCTGAAGTCACCCCACAAAAGAAACAAACGAACAAGATTGCTCAAGACCATGGATTGTTGTTCGTCTGCTACCAGAGCCACATTACCAACGGGTTCCAGTTCCAGCAACAAAGTAAGTCAAGCACGACCCATACTTCTGATTCGTTGACTCACCAATGCAGCTGGGCGAATACGGCCACATTTCCCTTCACTGAGAGTCAACCTGAGGTTCCAGGATGAGCTAGAAATGTTTATGTTGAATGAGAAAAGAGGTATTGACCAAGCGGTGCTTCGCAGCCTTGATCCTCTTATTGGCCAAGTGTCTAGAGGAATCCGCAGTATATCTGGATGCCCCAACCAAGGTCATGCCGTTCCCTGACTTTGTTAGTCCGCGTGGCGGCGGATATTTCTCCATCTATCAAGGCACTCAGGGAGACCTTAGCCAAACAATAAACGTCCTCCGTCCCCGATCGCAAATGGTTTTGATTAACTCTGGCGCTCTTGGACTGCAAATGCAGCCCTTTTGGATTTGGAGAATTTGACGGAAATGTATTAACCCTCGTATTTGATGTGTTATTTGACATGGACAGCCGGTACTCCTTACTAAATGTTCTACCCATAACTACGTTCAGCTTTATTTAAATAAAATGTAGGAAGAGGCTATGACGTACTATGAATCCTACATATAGCGAGTTATCTTCTGCTTTTATATGTAGCCATACCTGCATCTAGCCGACGTAATAGACATCTCGAAAAGGCTGAAGCCTGGAACGAATCCAAGCGGTCAACCTTTTCTGACGCAATGACACAACATATCTGTCTTCCCCCAATTGGAATGTTGCTTAATGCTTGCCGGGCTGCCCGTCGCACCAGAGGCCGTTCTTTGCCCTTGTCTTTGCCCACCACAGAACTCCCTTGGCTCGTCGCCGAGTCGCGTCGGGCTACGCGACTCGCCGCTGTTCGGCTTCAGGCATTGTCGCCAGCCAATACATACCTGCCTGATAGAGAAAGAGATGGGAGATCGGCACTCCGCAACCTCCAACGTTTGAGAAACTGGCCTGAATATCTAAAATGAGGTCCGGCCATATACCCTGTTCTGTTGACCTCGCCTGTCGCCATACGTTCCTGGATAATTGGAGTACATAGCCGTAATAGATGCATAGTTCAAGATTCTCGTGAAATCGCGCCAGGTCGTGAAAATGTCGTAATGGATATTCTGTTGGGTGCACCAGTGAGCGCTGAGCACAGTGAACCAGTGGCCTCTGCAACCTGATGCGACCTACAGGGGGCTTACGTAAGACACGGGTCCTTCCCTCTCGTTATACCCGCTATTAGAATGATCCTGTAGAGCTTTTCATAGTCGGATGTCCTATATATCCACTTTTTGAGTTGTTTCTCCAGACTTCAAAAGGTCGAAAGCATATTCTCTCTACCTCATCTAGACGATAGAACTTGAGAATCAGTGCACAGTCTTTCAATGTTTCCAAATATAACAACCTACAAAAGAGAGGGTAGACAAATCGACTATACTTAATTAAAAACCATAAATAAAAGCAAAAAAAAGAAGCAACGATAGCGATGTAGTACTAGAAACCAGTGACACGGATCGACCACGGTGTTAAGACCAAAAAAGAATATTAACGTTGCTGCTTTCATAAACACAAAAAAAACTTTAGAACGACAAGGGGAAATAATAAAAAAAGAAGACTGTATAAGACATAATGCACCAAGAGAGAGTATAGAATAATTGAGATTCGATTTATGCGTTGAAGGAATCGTGTCATAAAAAGGGCGTGACAGATAAGAATGAGAAAAAGAGACCGTGTAGAGGTGGAATGGGACCCATTAGAGATTAGACAAGAGGGAAAGTATACGTTGAAGAACTTAATCATAACTTGAGTTCAGTCAAGACGCGTCTTGCCAGCATTTGGTATTGCCAACCATCACCACCAGCCCGACGGAACTGAATTCCATGAAGAGGCAGCCAAGGGACCTAGTATTAAGCCAAGTCAGCAATCGAAATCGTTAGGCCACAATCAAGCAAGACATACCTTGACAATGGTGATTTCGAAGCGGACACTGAGAGTATTGTGGGTAAGGTTCTCAAATACCTCCCGATCGACTTCTCCGGAGGGAAGAGGACTAGGGCTACGACCACCCTGTGTAGGCGAGCTAGCTCCAAAGTCGCGGGGAATAGGAGGAAGAACTTTGGTTTTATTAAGCGCTGGGGACCCCTGTGTAGGTACTGGACCTTCATCGTCACCCACATTCCCATTCGAGATGATCGAAGATGCTACACCGTTGTTCTGCAGTGGCTGAGATAGCTGGTCATGGGTAGAAGCCCCCTGATCTCCATGAACAACGTTGAAGAATGACGATGAGCCGCCGCTCCGGGCTGTCAGCTTCGCTGTACCCGTCACCGATGAATGGCCTTCGTCAACTCTATCAGTCGAGGGCTCCCGCTCCTTCCCCTTCTTCATCCCGAACGAAAGCTTCGACGCTTTCTTGACGATGGATGGGCGGTATGTCGGAGTGGTGCGGCCCGTATCCCCAGATGAGACTTGCTGATGGCCGTTCTGCTTCAGGGAGGTGGCATCAAGCGAGGTGATATCGATCGAGGGGAGATGAATGCATTCAAAGCCAGTCTTATTCTCCCTGTACTGGACCTGCATACGGTCCAAGACTCGCCGAACATCTGTCTTGATCGCACCAGGAGATTTAGTGGAAGTTGTTGCAACGCTAAAGACAAAACAACAATCAGCATTCACGAGTCGATCAACAAGATCACCAATGACCTCACCTGAAGAGACCCTTGAGGAAGACGGGCTTAAAGTCCCGATCGGTAGAATGCCCATCATCTCTATCGTCTTCGGTGTCAAAGCCGGTCTGAGGGGAATCGGCTGCGTCCGGTCCATCCCTCGCATTCTCTTCTTCTTCCCTCTTCTCCTCCAGGTCTGCATCGTTCCGACGGAACAGCCTCTCTGCAAGGGGTTTGCCAGATGAACTGCTATACCCTGTGGAAGGTCGACGATGCCTACCAATCGTACCACCCCCGACAGTCCCAGTGAAGGCAGCACTCGTGCTACTCCTTCTCTCATGTCGGCTAGCCCTACCCTGGGGGTCAAGCACAGTGGCAGCCCGTCTATGAGCATTGCCAACAGGCTGGCTCAGACTAGTCGCAATCGGCTTGGGCCTCTCAATCTCCGGCCCCATCTCCCTCCCATTCACTTCAATCCCAGGAGGATTCTCTTCCTCCGGCGACCGCGTCTCAGCCGAAGGTCGTGGTGAGGGTGCAAGGGCATTAGGAATAGCACCACGCTTAACACTCCCGTGGCTGTACTTTCGTTCCTCCCCTCGGCCAACCAACATGCTCCCAAACTTCCTGACCAAGGTAGCGCCAGAGGAGAGCGGGGACCCAGCGTTGTCCGATTTCTCCACATCAGATGCGCTCTTCTCATTGAACGTCGTCGTCTCAGGACCAGCAGTTTTGGGTCCTTCGGGTATCCGAGCACCATGTTCATTAACCCCTTCAGCAGTATGTGAACCAAACATCGTACCCCATCCTCGGGACAGGACAGATGGACGTTGGCTCATGCTGTGACTGCGGCGATGCGTGCTTGCAGGCGGGGCTCGAGGAAGATTCCGCTTAGGAGCAATAGCCGGCTGCTCAATTTCAATATGTTGACGAACAGGAGGTGCATTTTGAGCCACTGGTGAAGTAGGAATGCCAGGGTCGCGAGCACGGGGTTGGTTTTGGAATCCAGGTGAAGTCGGTGAAGGCGCGACCGTGTTGTCATACGACATCCCAGAATAATGGGAGGTCTCTGGCGGAGGAAGGCGAGGTAGCGGCATGCTGTAATCAGCCTTGGCCTTGAGTCCGAGTTTATCTCGTTTTGTGGTGACGTCGGGAGAGGTGTAGTGAGGTTGTGTAGCCGCATATTGCTGCTGTTGAAGGTTTCCGCTAACCGGTGTCTGGGTATTGGCCGCAGTAGGCGACATTGGGTCTTGAAGAGAAAGTTGAGAGCTCGCAAATTGACCTGGTCCAAAGACCTTGTCGCGTTCCATCTTCTCTCTTGCGAGATAATACATGGCTATGAGTGGATGGAAACCTCGCGTGGGGTCCAATGGCTCCCGTTCGGTCATGGAAGCCAACGTTTGTTGAGATGTCGGCGGTGATCGGCTCATGGGGCTACCAGGTGGGGATGAGACAGGAGAAAAGAGTTTCTTACGATAGTATTCAAAGCCAGAGAATCGTCGCGTCTTCTTCGGGGCAGGGGTATCAGATTTATTGCTGTCAAAGGAGATCGCAAGGCTGGAATTTGAGAGTGACTCGCCCCATCGACCACTGTACGAGCTGTTTCCATTTAGGGTACTTCGGGAGCCTCGTTTCCTTTCCCAGTGCTGGACTGCGCGAGTGTAGCTTTCGGACTCGAGAATTTCAACGAGCTTGCGCTCGATTTCTTCTTCTGTGCCGAACTCGAGACCCTTCATACCACGAATGACTTCTCGATCGAGTTCCTCCACTCGCAGGGGTTCACGGTGGACCATATGGATATCCGGCGGCCCAGGGAAGCCGCGTACCATCCATGGATGACTCATGACTTCGGAAAGGGTGGCTCGAGCGGTGGGATTCGTGACAAGCATCCTGGACAACAGGTGTTTGCATTCTAATGTCAACAGGGTCAGTGCGCATCTCTGAAGCGAGAAATGGAACATACCAGCACTAAGCCACACCGGGTATTCAACCAGGCCACGTTTGATCTTCGCATGCAGTGCAGGCATACTCTGGTCATCAAACGGCACCTTCCCGCACACCAGGACGTAAAGGACGACTCCAAAACTCCAAACATCCACTTCAGGTCCTAAGTAAACCTTGGCGTTGAGCAATTCGGGAGCAGCAAAGTATAGCGATCCACAGAATGTCGATAAATGGGAGACCGGGTTGTAGAGATTGGAGAGGCCGAAATCGATTATTTTGATGTTCCCTGTCTGAGAAATGAGAATGTTTTCAATTTTGAGATCTGGGTCAATCTGTTAAACGAGGACATTCTGCTGATGGACGGCAAGCACTGACCGCGATGAACAACGTTGTTGAGATGGCAGTACTCAAGCGCACTGCCTATCTGCCTGGCGAACTTGCGGGCTACCCGTTCGCGCAGTCGTCCGTGGCTGATGATATAGTCGAGCATCTGGCCCCCGTTGACGTATTCTGAAACCATGTAGTAGTGGTGTTGGTGGACAATCATTTCCCGCATCCCACAGATATAAGGGTGGTACAGCAGCATCGAGAGAGCTGCCTCGCGCAACGTCCGGATTTCCTTCGAGGCATCCTTGGACGCTTGTCGCGATGCTGACTCTGCATTGGGACCAACGCTGCCTGCTGGTGGAGGATTGGGATAGACACGAGGTAAGATCTTGACGGCCAACTACAAAAGCGGTTAAATACTACGCCCCAAGACAATAGAAATGCATACCTTTTCGCCAGTGATGTTGTGTGTGGCCAGCTTAACCTTACCCATGCTCCCCGCACCTAAGGTTTTGCTTAACGTGTAATCGCCCAAAATTCGATTCGAACGGGGCCGTGGCGACGAGCCGTGGTCATCTCGGTGTCGTCGTCGCTGCGTGCTGTCGTCTGCATGGCTGGCCGCCTGCCGGTCCCGTTCCCTATCTCTCTCCCTCTCTCTATCTCCTCTCGAGTTGGATGTTCCAGGAACCAAACCTGGCTCCGTGCCCGATCCAGTCACGCCGTACGCTTGGGGCGGCATCGAAACGGGTCGAGGACGATGGGACAAAGCGTTAGGTCTTGGTGTGGGCGCTGCTGATGGTGGTAGTGGGTGTGGCTGCGTATGAGTTGGCTGCGAAATAGGGATATCAAACTCGTGTCCACCGATCATCCCTCCATACGACGGTGTTATGTTCCCTGCCTCGACGTCTTCAGGCACCTCCCTTAGTTGTGGACCCAGGGAGCTCGGATATGTCGACATGCTTCTTTCTCGCTGCTGTATTCCTCTTGTTGCGCTGAAACCGGTCGGGCCCGTGCACACCAACCAAATCGGAGAGCTTGCTGTCGGACACGGTGTGTTGAGCGCGTTGTTTGTGCGCTTTTGAGCGACACAGTTTATTCGAACGAGGCTGAAGATGAGCGAGAGTTGTCGGACGTCCGTTGACGGTCTTTGCTCACCGTGCGGAGCTAGATCAAGGCACTTCCGAATTCGGTCTAACAAATCCTCACACCAAAATCAGAGAACTTGACGGTTTAGCTGATGAAGTGAATTCCTCTAATGAATAATGCACAAAGGTTATTCATATTTATTACTGAGCTCGTCCCCAGGTTCTGTAATGAACCATGTATCTTATTTACCCCACACAACTCTCCACGATGAACCATGAAAGTGTGACTAGTACTCCCTCTGCATGATAGCCATCGAGACCGTTGAAGATGTCAACAAAATCTGACAGTTATCAAGAACACAGTGATACGACTGAGTTGTTCTTCGCAGGAGCGGAACGGTAGTAAGACAGCCTGGAAATTTGGTTCCATGGGACAAGGACGCCAAGAGCTTTAAAGAGCCTAATAAGAGAACAGCAGAAATTGGGACTGTGTCGAAAAGGGGGCCATTAAGAGACTTGCAGGATCTTCCCGAACTTTGCGAAAGCAAATGGTATCTATAAATTATAGTATACAATCCTATCCTTAAACAACAAGTTAGTTCAATATCCAGACAAAAGACACTGAAAGACACTCACTAAAACACAAAGCTGGACATCCCGAAGCAAGACAAAGAAGCTCGGACTCAACATTCACGACGGCTTCTTCACAGCAGACTCCAACCACCGCACAGGGTGTTTATTGAACACAGGCCACGGCGGGAGAACAATCTATATCCCCGACAAAAGTTCGTCAACAATGGATATAAGACAACGCGAGAACGACGGTTCCTCACCAATGCCAAACCAAGAACAACGGCGCCATAGAGTCCGAACGTTACTCGGAGGTCTTGGAGCGCAAATCCAGTGACGAAAGACACGGCCTAGAAGTAACGAAAGGTCAGCTGGATAGCCTTTGGGACGTTTTGTAGGAACAGAGAGTCTGGGGACACCCCCGGCCCTCCACCACGACGATGGCAGAACATCAACTTACAGCACCAGCAATCAGAACAACCTTCGCAATCTGCTCCACCAGATTCTGCCCAACAAAGTCCTACATCCGACCAACGCAATTCAGACGTCAATTCCATGTTCAGCGAGGACGAAGACATACGATTCGGCCCTCAGCAAGATCGGTGAGCGCGGTGCTCATTTTGGTTTCTAGAGATGTTGGATATAGGGGCTCTGAGATTCTTCTTCGTGGTCGTCGTCGTCCAGGAGTATGTAACAGGATACAGGAGCCGCCGAGCATCGCGTCGGACACGTCCTCATTACCATCACGTGGCTGTGACTTCGATGATCATTCTCACTGGTCTGCTCCCCACAAAGGTTCAGACATGTACCCGCAGACCGTGGCTACCATGGCGCACTCAGAATTTCCTCTCGCACACCATCTGCGAAAGCAAATTCTGATGTAACGGGTTCAGTTTACCGACAACTTTACCAAAAATTATCTCGAATCTAAGTCAACGAATCCGGGCGTGACTACGAAAGGAGAGAGTTCAAAACAGTTGCAGGAATAGGCCCTTCTCTTGCGCACAGGGCGTCGTCGCCTCCCTTCGCACGGGTCTACTGACGAGGTTGGGTTATCAGCTTCAATTTTCACTTTGCGAGCATGGAGGTTTAGGAATGTCGATTTTCTCGCAAATCTCAGCTGTACTTCATATTCCCGAATTCCTCGACTGTTGCCGACTTGCTACCGGCCATTACTCTCTTTACGGAAACCCGAATTCGTATCGAAATTCTATAAATACCTCAAGAACAAGGGTTATCCGAGCCAGGAAATTTAATTAAGCGCTCCGAGTCTGAGTTCATCGCGGAGGTTTTATGCCGGTTAATAGTGCGAACTCTCGAAGCGTTGAAGTGAATGAGATATCGCCAAGCCGGCGCTTGGACTGCGGGCTAACCACGCGCCAACCAACTCACCTCTGGCATTGGCGTATCTTAGACACCATAGCCTATTAGGATAGCTACCACACCTAGCCACTACCAAGCTATAAAGTATAAATACTGCCAGATGTCATCGACATTCTACCTCGTCTTTCAAACCTTCTCCTTGTCTCCTTCATCGTTCGACCCTCCCAGTCTTCTGAATCTGACTTTCCCAGAAATGGAGTTAAATCAAACACCCAGGCCAAATCCAGCCAACCACCAAGCAATCTACGCCATGGAACAATGGCCGGACCTCGAAAGCTGCCTCAACACACTCAAACGCACCAACAGTGCCCTGGACGATGTCGAACTGGAAAATATCACGAGTACTTCAAGTTGCCCAAGCTGAACAGTCGAAAGGCCAGTCCTGAAAGTAGAGAGAAGCAGCGTCGCAGCAATGGTCAGTGCCTCCGATCCCCTCCGGCGCTTTCCGCCAGAGCTTGTCGCGAAATTCTTTGAAGACACCCCTCCACAATTACCTTGACACAGAGATGGGCAGTGAAGCTTTGAGTCTTGAGCGTACAGACATTCAAGAACCTGCCCAAAAGGTCACTGAGAGATTCGGCTTCCTCCAACTTGAAATCTATGCCCAAAGAAATTGTTTGCTTTAAATATTTATGATATACTATGCAATAGTGACGGGACTAGGGTCTGTGTGTCGTATGTCAGGACCTGAAGCTTGAAGCTTGAAGCTGAAGGCCCTCAAATGAGGTTCGCTATTTTCCGCAATTTCTCCGACTCGGATTATTTAATAGGGGAATGCAGGTTCGCGATGGGAAACAAAGAAAAATGGGTATTTATGCAACGGTAATACAGATCATTGCGATGGAAAAGAGGCTACAGAGGTCGTACGCTTAAGTTGCTACCACAGGAAACGACGAGAGTACATTCTGGTTCAGGACCTAAAAGTAACCTCTTAATCTGCAAATGTTACAGGGACGGCAGTAGGTAAGCGCTATATAAAACAGTAAATGAGAACGTATACTATACTTCTGAAAAGAGAAATCTCGACAAGAAGACATGACAAGGGCATTAAAATTAGGGAGGAGACAAAGATATAATCTTCACAATTCGCGAGCAAATTTCTTTCCTCTAGCCTTCTGAGAGGCAAGGCCCGCGCGAACATGCATGACCTTCGGCTTTTGAGCGAACGCACCCGGAGAAGGGGGTCGAGGAGACCTAGGCAATGCCTTCTCTCTCATAAGGGCGCGGCGCT
This sequence comes from Coprinopsis strossmayeri, assembly GCA_900156845.1. Lineage (NCBI taxonomy): Eukaryota > Fungi > Basidiomycota > Agaricomycetes > Agaricales > Psathyrellaceae > Coprinopsis > Coprinopsis strossmayeri. Next base: position 107,635 of record FTPT01000009.1, read on the forward strand.
CAGCACAGGTGTTAATAGCCACTGCCCAGCAGATCGGTGGACCGCTGATCCGGACACCAGTATCCTAAAGTTGGCAAGGTCAGCACCGACAATTATATAAATGCCCGCAGAAGATTGAAACACGTACGATATCGTAGGTGCAAACAGTGGACGTATAGACGCATGAAAGCGTGGCACCACTGCTTGTCCCGAGCAAGGAGTCACCAGCGGCGTTGTCGGGAGGACATTCCCAGCAGCTGGGGGTAGAGGATTGGGCATTGACGTTCGGAAGGCTTCCCATTAAAATTTGGATGAGAAGGGCCTTGAGGATGAATAACGCGACGGTGGCTTTGGTACGGTTGACAGCCGAATGAGGCATGGCGGTATTGTCACTCTGCGATGATAGTTGGTAGAAGTAGAAAGACGGTTCTAGGTGCAACGAGCGATGTATAAAAAGAGTGGGGGGAAACAAAGCGTTTGTCTTGGAGAAAGACGGCACCAGAGGAGAAAAGGACCGGATGGGAGCAGAGGCAGTTGTCGATAAACAACAGCTATATATATGCAAAACTTGTTGATCCATATGTCCCAGTATGTTTCTCGGTTTTCTCCATTGTTCGTCATCTCAGGCATAAAAGGAACCTCGCGTTGATACAGTACTCCACTGATAGAAGATCCTGAGAGAACTTCTCTTGTCTGTTGGAGCGTCACACATAGGATAAACGGCTTGAACGCCACGTTGGCCAGTGACGCTACATACTTAAAAGGAGGAAAATTGCCTTCTTGAGTCAGGTTCGGCAACAAAGAACTGACACTGTGGTCCAACAAGTCTTGTTAGGGACTGAAGAACCAACTCAGAACACGCTGGGTGAGAGACGGGGAGAGAAAGGTGGTAGCAGGAGGCCAGTATCTTGTGTATTCAAACTTGGCGCAGAGCCTAAAGAAAGCAAACGGAAAGAGAACGACGAAGCGTTGCTGAGTAGTGGAGCCATGAATGTGGCATGAATACGGGCCTTCTTACTGCAGAATTTTACATACAACAAGCCGACGTGCCCAAATTAGTTGATAGAGAGCCACAGAAGATACGTGCATGCACGGAGATCATGTCGCCGTACATAGGCACTCCACAGCCAAGAGATACGACGAAGGCCACAAAGGGTTCGCAAGAATATAGTACGTCGAATGTGTCAGGAGTAAACGTAATCCAGGATACAAATCTTTATTGTTGAGCACGAGGAATAGAGGTAGCCACGAGCGTTAGGTTGGTGGCACGTCTTTCGGTACAAGGCTGGCCAGCTCTACGCTTGGGAACGTGAAAGAGGAACAATTTTTGAGAAGGGGCCGCCAGCCGGGGGGTACTATAGGTGGGTTCCGGATCAACGGATCAAAATATCAGCATCATATCGCTGGCATCAGTGACTATTTATGTAATCAGCGATCTATCATGGACCTGCCAATCGGAGCTTTGCTCAATCCAAGTCTATCATGCAACTCGATCCTACAACACAGTCAAACTACTGGGAAATCTCCACCGAAAATGTCGCTTTCGACTGGGAGATCAACTTTGATTCCAAGATCATCAAAGGCTCCGCGTCCTATACACTCAAGGTTAAAACTGATGGACTAAAGGAGGTAATGTAGGTTTGGGGCTTGATTGACGCTATGGATATTTAATCTAAATTTTTACCATAGCTTTGATACATTAGACCTTGAAATCGAAGAGGCTAAAGCCAGTGGTCAACCCGCGAAGGTCTGCACATTTAGTGGCTAGAGGCAGAGATGCAGGCTGAAATTTCCGATTTGAAGTATGAACTTAAGGCTAAACATCCCATTATGGGGTCACCTTTGCATGTGGCTTTGCCGAGTGGATTGAAAACTGGGGACTCCGTCAATGTCTGGGTCAAGTACAGGACTAGCCCAGAGGCTACTGCTCTTCAATGGCTGGGGAAAGAGTCAGTTTCTCGTACCCTTATCTCAATTTCTTATGTCTTATCGAGTTTTCGCCAGACAAACCAAGGGCAAGACTTTTCCATTCTTGTTCAGCCAATGTCAACCTTCGTATGCGAGGTCCGTTGCCCCATTGCAAGGTGAAATTTCTAGACAATCTTCTGCTACTGTGTATTGATTTGAGCCCGCAGACACACCCTCCGATAAGATTGTAGGTTCGAGAGTTAACGTTTTCTACCGAATTCTCATGCCATACGAAGACATACGATGCCAAAGTCACATCGGTACTCCCCGCGCTCATGTCCGCTGTCCGTGTTTCACCACCTGCCGACGGCCCCGCACACGACGGCAAGGAGATCGGAAAGGACGCCGTAACCTACAATTATCGACAGGTGAGTAGTCATATTTACGTATCGTAAAGAGCACATAAGCTCACATCCTATACAGCCTGTTCCCATTCCGCCATACCTTCTTGCCATCGCAGTTGGCAACGTCGTCTATCGACCATTCCCTCAATTCCAAGATAAGCAATGGAAGACTGGTGTCTGGGCTGAACCTGAGACGATCGAGCAAGCGTACTGGGAATTCAGTGAAGACACTGCTCCATTCCTGGCTGAGGAAGAAAAGGTAGTATCGCACTACCGATTTGGTGTCTATGATCTCCTTGTTCTTCCTCCTGCCTTCCCATATGGTGGCATGGTGAGTGATTATCCTCACTTGATGCGTGAATTTACTCAACTTTGTTGTAGGAAAACGCGTGCCTTACTTTCTTGACTCCCAGTAAGCTTAAGATTTGGGACCATGAGGAATGTCTATCTGACAGAGACGCTAGCTTTACTCACTGGGGACCGGGCTCTCGTTGACGTCGTTGTCCACGAATTAACTCACTCCTGGTTCGGAAACGGTATCACGTAGGTCTCGAATATACCGCTATTACAATCTGGTTAAAACTGTTCGCCAGACACGCGTATGCATCGCACTTCTGGCTGAACGAAGGATGGACAACATATATGGAGCGACTTCTCCAACAATTCATTCACTCTCCAGCTCACCGCGACTTCCAGTTTATTATTGGCTATAAAGCTCTCAAAGATTCTTTGGAAGGATATACAGACACACCGAAATACCAACGGCTCGTTATCGATTTCGATGTAGGAGAAGATACGGATGACGCTTACAGCAGCATTCCCTATGAGAAGGGTGCGAACCTCATTCTTCATATCGGTACGCGTCTTTCCGAGTTATTAGTTTGCAGGACTCACCATGGTTGATGAAGAGCGCACGCTTGGAGGACTTGATGTGTTCCTTCCGTACATTCGCGATTATGTCGACACTTTCATTGGGAAGAGCATAACGACAGAGCAATGGAAGGATCACCTTTACGACTACTTCACGAAGCACGGCGGGCCTGAGAAAGTCAAAGCATTGGATAGTATCAACTGGAATGCCTGGCTTTATGGCGAAGGCACAGAACTCCCTGTCAAGTTGGAATACGATACCACTATGGCTAAGGAAGCCTATGACCTCGCTACTCGATGGGATAACGCACGGACTGTTGAGGGTTCGAAGCTTGACTTCAAAGAAGAGGACTTGGAAGGCTTGAATACAAACCAACAGAGTGAGTCTTACTCTTGAGAGAGATTGCCCAGTCGTTGAGCCGCGTGTTTCCAGTTGCCTTCCTCGAGAAGCTCCAGACGTTGCCCGCCCTCCCGGAAAATCTCGTCTCTCTTCTAGGGTCAGTCTACCACTTCGGCACTACCGGGAATGCCGAAACTCGATTCCGGTTCTACGGGATCGCATTGAAGGATCCCAAAACGGAAACCAGCAAAATCTTTGCGGCAGAAGCTGCCAAATGGGTGGTTGGGGATGACGGATCTGATGCTGTGAAGGGTAGGATGAAGTTCTGCAGGCCGACGTTCCGAGCCATTGCGAAGGTCGACTATGAGTTGGCAAATGCCACTTTCCAGGCACATCGGCTTGCTTTCCACCCCATTGCTGCCAAATTGATTGAGAAGGTGGGTCTTCCTAGTTTAGGCCGTCTGCATATATTAATCCCAGCGATAGGATCTTGGGAAAGCTTGAAAGAGTAGCAGAAAATAGTCTTGTACGTAGTAGTTAAATAAATGAAATCTGGTTCCGCAGAGCGGGGCAAGAGACGAAATGTTCCGAAAACGCGTGCCTCAAGCCGGAGCCGTGTTCCCACGGTACTCCATAAAGCGAAACAAATTTTGGCGTCACCGGCGGATACGCGCCAACTCGGCAAACACACCGTTCCTTCTCCCATCCCTCATGGCCTCAGAATCTACAGGCAGCATCGTCGAGCGCGTCCAGTCCTTCGTCGGCGAACACAAGCGCGCTATCTTGATCGCCACGGCGGCGGCGGCCATCGCTGCGGGCGGGGCAGCTTACTACGCATCCACCTCGCGCCCCAGACCACCGCCTGACGTGGAACAAGCTGGCGACAAGGAGAAGAAGAAGAAATTAAAGGGAAAGAAGAAAAAGTCGGCCAAGAAGGATGATAGTCCTTTGCTAGAAGAGGTCAAGCCCAAACCTGCTGCCGCTGCGGAGGAGGGTGAGTGGATATTAGCGCTGTAGACCTGCCATAGGTCGTGACCTATGGTATAGAAACCCTCAACCTTAACTTGACAAACGAGGAGATCCTGGCGCTCTCTGAAGAGGTATTTGGCTTCTAGATTGTGCTTTTGAGTTGAAATTGAAAAGATGTCACTAGGAACGCACCAAATACGCAGCGGCCTTCAAATCCCAAGGCAACACCGCCTACAGCAAACGCAGTTTCGCTGAAGCAGCCGAACACTATACACGAGCCATCGCAGTCTCACCAAAACCCGAACCAGTATACTACAGCAACCGTGCAGCATGTCAGTCTTTCGTCTCAACTTACAGCTCACCTGACAGCTCAGACAATTCCGTTGATAGGTTATGTCAACTTCTCGCCACCAAAACATGAAGAGGTAGTTCACGATTGTGACGAAGCTCTCAAGCTGGATCCCAACTATGTAAAAGCGCTTAATCGTCGTGCTGTTGGACTGGAAGGGCTGAGTCGTCTGGAGGAGGCTCTGCGTGGTACGTTCAAGCTTATCTCTACAACCTTGGCGGTCCCCGCACAATGTCTTGGTCAAGTCTCTTCAGCTGGGAAGACCCTATGTTCTGTAGATATGCGTCTGCGCGCGTTTCTCGGGTCCCCACAAGCAACTACTGTCGCGACGTGGGGATGAGGATTTGGATTTGCTAGTAGTGCTGCTTCCTTTCGAATGCCAATAGTTGACACCGCTCCCTTCTAGATTACACCGCTGCAACAATTCTCGACAAATTCCAGAACTCGACAACAGCCCAGGCCGTCGAGCGTGTGCTGAAGTCAATCTCAACCGAAAAAGCCGCTGAAATTCTTGCAGTATGTTCTAACCTAATCCTTTGATTCCTGTTCTCACTTTGATTTAGAAACGAGAACCCAAGCTGCCGTCATACACCTTCGTTTCCGCCTACTTTGCTGCTTTCCGACCTCGTGAGTAGTGTTCATTATCTGCATGCCTTTCGTCCTCACTCTGCATCAGGCCCCGCTCTGGACCTTCCCGAAACCCCTTCACAGGGTGACCAGACTCTTCAACTCGCCTTGCAAGCCCTCGAGGCAGCTGACTACGCCCATGCTTTGACTCTCGTCAACGAAGCAATTGAGCAAGGCATTTCATGGGACCAAGGAAAGGCTGAAGCCTTCAACCTCCGTGGAACCTTTAAGTAAGTATCCTGATCGTTTCATCGCTTCAATTTCTCTAAATGCATAATCTAGGTTCTTGATTGGCGAGATCGAAGGTTCTAAAGCCGACCTCCAAACGGCCATTGACCTTTACCCTTCCTCTACCCAAAGTTTGGTGAAGATTGCTAGCGTGCATATGGAACAAGGTGATCCTACCAAGGCATTTGAATGCTTCGAGCAGGCCATCAAGCACAACCCCAACGATGCTGACATTTACTACCATCGTGGTCAGGGTTCGTATTTCCATGCCTTTGTTAGAGGAATTCTCGTTGATGATATGCCGACAGTTCTCTTCATCATGAGCGACTTTGACAAGGCTGCTGCAGACTATACCAAATCGACTGAACTCGACGATCAATTTGTGTTCTCTCATATTCAACTCGCCGTCGCTCAATACAAGTCTGGAAACATTGCTAACAGCATGGCTCAATTCCGAAGGACGATGAAGAGCTTCCCTCAGCGAAGCGAGCCTCAGAACTACTAGTGCGTGTTTGGTAATTCTTTATGGCTAGACATTATCCTGACTTTCGGTCTTCAAGTGGTGAACTCTTGCTCGACCAACAACGATTCCAAGATGCTGTTGAGAAGTTTGATAAGGCTATTGAGATTGAAAAATCCAAGTACGTGACACGCATCTATGACTTCGTTGATGCTCAATGGTACCCGCACAGGCCTAGACCCAACGTCCTCCCATTGGTTAACAAGGGTCTCGCACTTTACCAGTGGCAACAAGACATCGCTGCCGCTGAAGAGTGCTGCAACGAAGCCTTGAAGATCGACCCCGAGTGTGATGCCGCCGTCGCCACGCTTGCTCAACTCAGCTTGCAACAGAGCAAGATCGAGAGAGCCATGGAGATGTTCAAGAAGCAGAGTGAGCTCGCTCGAACAGAACCCGAGCTGGTCAACGCCCTGACATATCAATACGTACGTCTTATCTACTTGATTATGTGTGATCTTATGGTTCTAACCAATCGTTTTTAGGCCACTGCTGCTCAATTGCAATTCTTGCAGACGTACCCAGAGATGGCTGCCCAACTTAACGCCCTTGCCCGAGGCATGTAAATTGGGCTAACTAATATAGACATTTCAAACCTGCTCTAATGGACTATCCTCTGTCATTACCTGACGCAACCTTGTTTATTATATACTAGCGTTACATACTTAGTGATAAAATGCTCTGCTCTGCTGTGCCATGCTCATACTATAGCGCATCTGCGCACCGTTATGATCCTGGCACTTTTTTCTTCTCTACATGGCTTTCGTTTTCGTTTGACTGGATCTCTCTCTCGCTCTCCATCACTGGCCATGCCTAGCATTTTTAAGCCCGTAGCTAGTTTTTGATCATCCGATTAATCATAATCACCATTCACCAGAAAGTGATATCACATCATAACGACCCGGATCCGTTCGTAAAGAAAGCACAAGAAAGCAAGGAATAAAGAAAAGTCTAAGAGCAAGCAGGAGATGATATCGATCAGTACAGGGATAGTCCGCAACTTGAATGTCTGTCATAATCGTAATGCAACAATGGAATCAAAAAAGAATGCTGGATATGAAAAAAATGAAAGCATATTCATGTCATGTCATGAAAAGAACCAAAGGGAAAAAAAGAGTCTACTTCAGTTTTGAGGTTTACTTGGCTTCGCGCCTTCTTGGTCAAGATGTAATCAACGTCTGTGCGGTCGCTTGCACGGCTTCGAGGTACATCCCACCTCCATACTGGCTTTGCCACTCCCTCCTGCCAACCTCAGCCCACGCCATCACAACATACAGGAACGCAGTCGGTAAGAGACAGCGTATCCCGACCTTTTTCCAGTCCCACCTCCTCTCTCGCCTGCGATAGAGCTTGCCAGAGGACCCGCCCTCGGCCCAATTCGAGTCATCTCCACCTATAATCGACGCCATCCGGTTAAAGAATTCTCTCGTGTTGTTCTTGTTATTTTTGTTTTCGTTCGGACGCTCCCCTTCCTCGCTGTGGTGGCCATTGGGGTCGATGTCCCCGCTCTTGGTGATGAGGGCCTTGTCGTTGATCCAGATGATGTTGCTTGTGACCCAGATTTGGATGCTTCGGCTGACAGCGGTTGTCGTGCCGATGATCGCCCATGCCATGACTGGCCTTCTGAACCCGCCTACGACGCTCAGGGTGAGTTGTGTCGCGGGCCAGCAGATTCCTGTGAGAGAGGGTAGATCAGCCGCGAGACAAAAACAGATAAGAGTTGATAGCGCACCTTGCAAACCTAGCAATCGCACGAGAGTTGCTAGGGGAGGGTAGTAGAGTTTCCAGCGCATGAGGAGACCGGTGGTAAGGCCTAGACAATGGTATGCAGTAAGGAGAGCCTATACCACGAAATTTGTCAATCAATTTGTTCGTCCAACCAATAAAAAAGTACGCACCCACAACCCAGCTACGAACCAATCCACCTTGCCCGGCAAAGGCGGCCCACTACACCTCTTCACCCCCGCACTCCCATCTCCAACTGGAACACACGTCCAATGATCCTCCACAAACCCCCTGACGTCAAAGTTGAACATTTGCCAGATACAAAACAGCACCCCGAAAAACGCAGGCACGACACTTAGATACCGAGAAAATTGGAAGAGGAAAGGGGTGAGCTTGTTGAGATTGATCGTGAATTTGAGCGAAGGGTCGTCCTCTGGATTGTGGTGGTCGTGAGAGGGATGGTGCATCGCAGCACCCAAGGGACTCAAAGGCCCATTCGAGTTCGTACGACGCCAACGCAGGTCGCTCAAACCTAACCCAAACTGTCGTCGAGATGGTAGTTGCCGAGAAGGATGCCTCTGTTAAAGTTGTATTTAATACCCAATCAGTCAAAAAGTAAAACGCAAACTTACAGGCTCGTCAGTCTCCGTCTCAGTCTCAATCATCTCTCCCCTCTGCTTTCCTTTCACTCCAGACCCAGACTCCCCACGCCAGCTCATGGAAAATCGAACGAGACGCGTCGTGATACCGCGCTTGTCACTCGATTTGAGACTTGAGCGCAGAGACGCTGTTCCCGCAGAAAATGTCGAGCTGGATTCCTCAGGGATAGACTCGCCTGAGGCCGAGTCCCCGAGATACCTGTCATGAGCTACATCCACAGCTCTGGGCTTCCCCCTTCTCCTTCTCGACGCAACAGCAGAAGAAGATGGATACACGGAATCTCGGTTCTTCTTCCCACCACTACTATCTCCGGGAGAACTGAGCCCATCAGAACATCCATCGGCGTGCAAAGTCCGAATTGGCCTCTGCAGATCGGCGAGGCGTGGAAGCGGGAGTGCAGGGTTCTGTGTTTGTACCGGCGAAGACGTCGGGGCGAGCAGGTTGTCTGTGCTGTTGCGAGGGGACGGTGTTCGGGATGTCGAGGGGCGGGATCGGGGCTGTGAGCGAGGAAGAGCCGAAACGCCAGTGGACCCGTTCGCGCAGGCAATGTCGTAAGGTGGTGGTGGATGTGCAGGGAGCTGGAATACGCCCGGGACCGAGGTGGTAGGAAGGACAGAACTCGAGGGCAGCCCGTTCACAGTGGCGTTAAGCAAGGAAAAGGTTCCTGAAACAACAGGGTTGCTTGAGGAGGACATGAATGAACCGTTCGTCGTAATCGACCTCTGTCTCGTAGCCACGGATGGGCGTGGAAGGGTGGTTGGCGTGGTATGACGTGGGAGGTCCCTCTCCAACATTTCTCCCGAGAAATTCGTGTTGGGTTGGGAGGCAGTATTTGAGGTAAAGGGGGACACAGTCTCGCTGGATGAGAAGCGGCGGGTGAGTGGAGGAGCCAGGAATGTCTTTGGGGGATAAGCGGTAGGGGGACTTGGGTTCCTTGTCAAATCGACACGGTGTCTCTGGCTGTCCCCTTTTTCGTGTCTGCCATTCTGTACGGTTGCGAGAAAGGGCAAGGCACTCGATGAAGCATAAGACCTGAGATATGGGCGCCTTGGTTCAGTATCTGAACCGTCTGAGCTGTTGTATTCGTCGCTCGGCCGCGAAGAGTGTAATCCTTGCATGGTGTTGTCTCTTCGAGCGTCGATTGGATTCATGATAAATGTTCTGGGAAGATAGCACAAAGCAAGTCAGCGTCATCACTGACGTAGAAATAGCTGAAGCTCACGGTAAGATATGCGATAGTCGCTAAAGTTAGTGCACTAGCAGATCATGAAAGGAAGAAAATGTGTGGATGATGGCCAGCCTCGTTGTGCGCGCCGCGCCTTCCACGACTCTGTAAAACTCCGAAACGGTAACCTGAACAGCCCACGGTCGAAGAAGAATCAAATACAATTCAATCGGTTGTCCAATATATACTTCGGCGCATCATATATGAGATCACAGCAGTTCTCTGCTTACAAGCGACGATAAGGAACGTAAAGACTGCACCGAGTCAACAGAAGTGATCAATACTATAAGGAGAAACAATTAATGCTTCGAGGGTGCTTAAAAGGTCAGATATCCACTATCAGACCCGATGCCTAATCTGGTCAGTAACTTGGGTTCTTGCCAATAGTCCTGCTTATTGTCGGGAGAATTCCCAGAAGACACTGAGAGGTCGAGCTCAGGAAGACTTGCATTTGATTTCAATGAGCCATACTGGTCAGTCGACCGACCGACTCACATAGAATCGACTTTGGTTCCCGTGGGTGTCGGGAGACAGCCTTCCATATATGCACTCGGTCCGATGGTTATGTCACGTTGAATCCACCATAAAATCCTTCGAGCCATTGTACCAAGCCAATGGCGATGCTTCTAACGGAGCCATGATATATCACCCCGCTTTCTGATCCTTGCTTCGTCCAATAGCAAACTCCGCCGCCATAAGTAGATATTCTATTTGCGCACTTACCAACTAGAGCTAATCTTATCGTGCTTATCCTGGTCGGCTTGATATTAGCAGAAACGCGATCCATTTTATCTCCAGTCCTTCTAATCGATAATGCTGAACGACCCGAGGACGAGTAGGGCTTCGAGTTGGCTTCCGAATTACTTTCAGGTTCTTGTCTAACTAGGGACAAGCCAGGGATTGTCAGCGAACAACCTGCCGCCGCTGTTCACTAGGTTCGAACAGTGCCTCTGAGACCCTCTCGCATATATTTCGCCGTCAACTCTATATATATAAACATCGTAAAACTAAACAACCGAAGGCCCAAATGCTATATATATAACAACGACGAATTGGAACGAACCCATCACCGGCAAATCCCTTGTTCGGAGCGCTTTGTGGATAAGTAGCAACACGGCACCCCGGTCCCTCGCCATTGTTTATGATTAGATCTATTATTTAACTTCAGTCCTCAGCTCTACTTATTCTATTCATGATCATATCACGATTATCTCCTGTCTACTGGTTATCTCGTCCTCTTGAACTGGTAAGTGGCAGGCCGGCGGAACACTGGCAGCTGTCGTCTTCCACACACGCTTTCCTGACCCTTGCTTCACTCTGGAATTCCATGTCCTTTGACCTGGGAAAAATAACAGCTATCTACGGTTATTTCCCTCCGATATCCTATCGCTTCTGTTCTCGAAGGTAGACTGGGATTAACGGTACATAATCCTGTGACCTGCAAATATACGACCGTGTCGAGATGGTCCTTGACCGAAATGTATACTTAACTGTACCCTTGTACGCATCCTAGAATATCACGGTATTATCGTTACCCCGCATTTGATTTCAAATGTCTTTTTAAAGAACCTCACGTTAGAACGATGGACACATCAGAACCGTTGCAGAGTTGTAATGGCCTTGATTTAGTCAGTTAGTAACTTCTGGTAAAAGCTCTGGTAGAAATGATTCGGACCGAGGTACATCGACTAATTAGAGACTTCGGTTTACTTTATGTGCAGAGTCCCTCAACATCAATTGAGCACTGAATTGCCCTGACTGGACAGAGGGCCGGGTCCCTTGATCTATACAAGGCTGCTACCGTCAGACCCACTGATTGAGGACTAAGGAGGCCTCAAGGATTCTTCGGTAGTGCTCGAAACGGACAAATTGTCCTTCATAGCCCGCATATCCAGCCGAGAAGTGATAGATGATACTTGCACGAAAGGCCTGCACTCTGGTTGTGCTGGATTTAGTACTCGCATTCCTCGACGAAAAAATATATTCGAAGAATCGCTTCCAAGTTCTGGTTCATTGCAGGTATGTAATACTGGCGTTTGCTACGCGTGCAATATTCGAGTTGACCTCACCAGGTAGGACTCTTTCAACGGGTCTGCAGTGTTATACCAACCTGCGCAGTGTAGCAAAGGGTGATATGGACACCTGGGTCAGGGGAAATCAATTAAAAGTATCGTATTGGATTGATGTCAAGCTGAATTGGTCTAGTCAATAAATACATACCATCTCGATAAAGACCCGGACGTAGCTTCACGCGGGAGGGATGGGTCGATCGGTCCGGACCCGAGGTCATTAAGCGCGCGCTTAGGGATATGGCGTAATCGAGATTTTCGACTAAGAGGTATGTAAGAGAAAGGGGCACACATACACACCACATTTTCTTCATATCTATAAGCAAATCACCTACATTCGTTTGTACATGTTTTCTTCCGAGCGCACTTCCCTCGAGTAAGGTTGGCGGGAACTCCAAGGCAGGATTCTCATCATCCACCGGTCCTTGATACAGGCCCCAATATCTCCGCTTGCGCTTAACCGATCGTCCTAAATTTCAGCACACATATTTATACTGCCTGTATCTACATACACCGAAAATTTGAAGCTGGGGAATAGCGTATTAGTGGAGATATCCATCGGTTTGTAGGCAAAACATCACTTTTTTTTTTTTAATTCACAGACAAGTATTGAGAAAGAAGTTAAAAAATCAAGGGTATATAATCCCTATATGTCAATACACCCAGTCAGCCAGTTGACTGGACGTTAAACCCCACTAGAGCAGAGCATTGAGCGAGAGGACAAACGGCAAGTTTTTGGCAGGTGCAACGCATCACATGCATCACTGGTGCCATCACTGACAAACTGGGAACTTTTTGCACTGTCTTAGCTCCTAAACAACTGGAAGAGCCAAGTCCAAAGCCAAAGCAGCAAGGCAAATCAAGGCTAGAGACAGAGGGGAATACTGAATCTGGAAGCGACTCCGACTTTGCAACGCTCCTCCGTGCTCTCGATTTTATTGCTCACATATCCCGGTAAAACTTACGCTGGACATAGGATACAATGGGATCTATATGATTGTTAAAAAGAATTGGCAGATTTTGCGGAATCAGACCGGAAAATGACAAAATAATATTCGATGTATCAAGGACCGGTGGATGACTGTAATTGTGGCGGACATTCAATTTTGCTATGGTGTCCGAAGCCTGTGGGCGACTGCAAATCTGGATACAGAGGCAAAAAATGGGATATAAACCCTCCCAATATTAAGCCTATAGGGTATATAGGCTTGTGCAATCCCTGAATTGTGTGATAATAGTCCCAGCGACGCTACTACAGGTACCTAGTTGTCGCAAGATATCTTGAACATGGTGAATAATTCCTGAAAGTCACGAAAATAACGTAGAAATTTTTTAATAGCTGTAGTTCAGTGTATATTGTACATTCGACATAAAATAAACACTGTGACATTGCATAGAAGTCAAAGCCAGAGAACCAGCAGGAGTGGGAGCTCCGTGACATCGAAGTTTCGGCACCTTGATCATGACTTTGTAACTCCATCTGGCATCATCGCTGATGTGATCCACCGGCCGACCATCACGGTTGCGTGCAACCCAGTTTCTGGCTTGTGAATCGACATCCGGGGTAGAAGCAATGCAATAGAGAGTAGCATAATTGATTTAGAAACTCATTATACACCTTGTGGCAAATTTTCAGTGAAAACAAGTAACGCCTGATGAAGGTGGCACGAGTTCGAGCCCAAACACACATGTCAGTGACTCGAATAGTACCTCTCTGGCATCTAGGTGATATTGATTACCCATTTATATGTTACTATGAGGGTATAGGCGAGGTATATATCACTTTATACCATTAAAAACCTAGTAACTCGCTCGGCGACGCTGCTCGCAGCCAGACTCGACAGAACCCGATAGAACTCCGCCCCGCAGGACAAACTCCGATCCGTGGGACACGATGTTGCTTACACAACGAGTAAAATTCAATGCCTCGGATGAAACATTGATGCCCCTTTGTGGACGCAGACTGTTTTTTTCTCATTTTGTTACAGATAACACGCGTAAGGCCGACTGTGGTCGGCAAAACCTGCTACCAAAGTGTATTCTAGTTGTACAAGAAGCAGTGAGTCAAGAGATGTTGTGCTGGGGACATGGTAGCCATTGAGGAGAACAGGCATCGTGGTGACAGCGATTAACGATGGGACCCGACGGAAATGATGGTCAAACTCATTGGTGAGAAACGACAGTGGAGAAATGATGGACGTCATTGGTCGAAACTCACCGGAGAACGGCATCGATGGAACGGCTTGGAGTTGGGAATGAAAATGAAGGTGGCAATATTCGGCAAAGAGGGAACGGAGGAGAGCGGCAAGTAGTGCAGAACGAGTTTCAGAGAGCGCCATCTGATTGAACAGCAGACAGTGATTTACTGCGAGTTTTAGTACCCGATTACATCCTAAGACCTACTATGTACCTAAAAGGTAGCAGGCATATGTCGAAAGTGATAAATAGGCTGGGAATTTAAAGTGTATCATTCCTACTTTCGGGAAATGTAACCACCCAAGTCAATAAAACTGTATCATGACGAAAGGGACATGAGGAGCACAAAGGAGGCATTTGCTTTGTCTTCTCCCGGACCATTTAATTTTTACTCTAAATGTCACATTCAATTTTTCCTTTGTCGACATTGTAATGGATCTTTTATGCTCTTACAATGCTCCCTGGCAAATAATCTGTCAGTACCTTGTTCCCTTTCGTAGACATGATAATCAAATTGTGCGGAAAAATAATATGAATCGCCTTGAAACAGACTATTTGTACCCACAAATTTCTACTATCTGTATCCGCCACGATCATTTTATATGTATCCGGCGAATCCACAGCCGTAAAACAACGGGTGTCTTTCTAAATTTCCCCTAAATTTTCCCAAATACACATGGCTGCAAAATTCTTGGATAAAACAATCTGCGTCCACAAAGTCGAAGCTATGTCTCCGCCCAAGGCATTGCCCTTTCCTCGTTGTGTTATTGGAAATCCTGCCTTGGCGTTCCCGCCAACGGTCCTTGAGGTGCGTCCTCAATTTTGCATGCTTTCTAACAGTTTTAAAGCGAAGATTCGCTGCTTTGTTTGTGTTAAATATTATCCTTATGCTGTCCTGAATTCTCCTCCGAATACGACTACTGTTAAGGCTGCTACCGCACTTCTCTTTCAGGATCTGCCGGTCTAACCATCACCATGAAGGGGACAAAGACCCCTCCCAATTGTCATTCTTTTAGAAGTTCTGAAAACCTTCTCTACCTACTGTATGTTGAAAGGTTGACTGCACTCCCGGAGTCCCTTGCGATCATTATCATGCACTGATAACTTGAAGTTGCACGAAAGCATTCTAATATTACCCTCTCACTCTCGCACCGTCTCCATATCTCTTCCGCTAAAAATGCCCTTCATGCCGTAGCGTAGCGAGGCAGATCTTGTGGGATATATATATGAGGTCGTAAACATTCAGTCGAACAGTCCATCACAATTTCGAGGTTACTTGAAATCAATGTCACCCTGAGGCTCCTTATCATTCCAACCCTGACAGAGCACTGCAGGTGATGGTAAAGGGGTACTCTACACTATCGGGGAGGTCAAAAAGGCAGCATGAATTGAGGATGTCAATGACGACTCGGATGGCCCGGGCGCTAAAACCCCTATATCAAATAGGGACAAATAGTCCCTATAAATCCCACGCACACGGTCAGGGTCTTCCAGTCATCCGCCAACTAATCAGCGCGTTCAATTCAATTGCTACCTTAATGGGCGCTCTGGGGTGGTTATCCTGCCTGCAATCTTCTGAGGCAGTTTCTCCCAACCTCGCGGCACACTACATCTATAAATGGCCCTCAGGCATGCATTTACTCGTTGTTCAGACTTCAGCCAACGCGTGTTGCGGTTCCGTGAGGGTTACTCCTGGATCTTCTAATTTCTCCAGCCTCATGTCTTCCACGCTATGAATGCCCTAATCAATGATCACAAGCCAAACTTCCATATATGCTATCCAATCTCGTGAAATGAGCGAGGTTAGCTCATGTTGAACGATTGAAAGAAGACTGATCGGAGGAGATAGAACATCAGAATTCGGCGATTTCCAGTTGGCTGTGTTGCAAGTCTGAGAACAAGGACTATTTGTGGGATTTTCCAACGGAAATTTCACTTTCATGTGCGTTATATTTGCTAGGAATGAATGATTAGAATCTTGGTTCAGGGAAATGAACTGACAGTTACTAAGAGTTAAGCTGACATTGATAGACATAAGCTAGAAGCTGGGAGTTAGAAGCACGGCGGCTATCAGCTCGTTTCCAGAGAGTGCATGAGGAAACCGGTCGAATTCAACGAGTATAGATCATTACTTGTGTCGAGGTATGGAGGAGCATGCAAGGGAAAACAATGGACGTTTCCTAACGGACGAGCGTACGTATGAACGGGCTATGAGCGGTTCGCTCACGTACTTATCCGCATAATTATCCACGACAGGGTTGTAGCGCACATCGTGGGAAGAGTAAACAAAATCTCCGGGCGCTAATGCTTGAAGAGGAATAGCGCGCGCGTGGGCAATCCCCGTATGGTAGGGAGTTGATATCGGACGAGGCACAAATGATGGTCGAATGTTTGTTCCGTGGGAGGCAGCTGTTGCTTTTTTGCCAGCGACACAACACGAGGCTTTCTTCCCCGCCTCCTCGTCGAAACACGAGGCAAGAACACCCACACGAGGCTGCCGCGTTTTCTGCCTGGTCTACTCTTCTTTTGCATGAACATTCTCCAACCCACCAAATGTTCAACTTGTTCAGGTCCTCGAATGAACCCATACAAAATCAGCCCTCTAGCTCCTCAAATGGCTCTGAGCAGGTAACCAACAATTCTCCGTCAGAACCGTCTCCCCAGAGCGCGTCGGCAGGCCGGGCGTCTTCCCAGAGTCCCCAGGGTCCACCCCAACCCTCCCCACCCCCTCCATCCTCGTACAACCCAACCTGGCGCGGAGACGCAGCCCCCTCCCGTCTCTCCTTCAGTCAAACCTCCCGGAACCGGAACACCACTCCAGACGCGTCGGTCCCAACCTCTCCAGACGCTCCACTCTTCAGCCGAAGCCGCGGTCCTTCCGAACAAGGACACAACCGTGAAAGAACGAGCGGTGGAACGGGAGGTGCCTCTGAGTTCGGGTATAATACCAGGGGGCCCTCCGAACTAGGGTATTACCGTGAAAGGGGAAACGAGAGGGGGTCTTATAGAGGGGACTACCCTTCGTGGCTCCCGCGACGACCGCCCCCACCCGCCCCTGCCTCGACTATCGGCACCAACACACCCATGCCTCCTGAGCTTGGTGAGATAGGGGAATTCGAGAGGGAGTATAGGGAGTATTTGAGGCAGATTCAGGGCGCCAGCACATCAGCCCCCGTCGATATCGATGCCGATGACCAAGAGCCCAGCCCTGGTGTTATAGAAGGGAACACGACAGATGTAGACGAAGCTGACATCGATTACCTGCGCAACCCGGCGTTGCTGCAGCGGCAAGACAGTACGAGCGGAGAAGCGGAGTCGCCCGTCGATGCGATCCCACCTGCCCAGCTCGGAGGCCGGAAACCGACCCCTAGGAGCGTCCGGATAGTCAACTTGGAACGGGAGACTGTAGCCAAGGGTCTGGGTGTCGGCCTTCCGTCTGCTATATCTCGAGCCAAGAGAGGGTCGCATGTTTCGTATAGGGAAGGAGTAGACGGGAGTCGCGTCGCGTCAGATGCAACTCAAGTACAGAACCCGTTGGGCCATACACATGCAAAGACACATTCTCAGTCCAATTGGTACGCCAACAAACATGCGAAGAGGATCTCAAGCGGATCGACTGCCGTCCACCCTCGAGGGTACACCCGTGCAACAGTCCCTCCTACCACCTTCCACTCTGTTGCATCCGCAGGTATGTTTCTCAAAGTTTGATCCATTCGCTTTATAGCTGATAATCAATTCAAGGCATCCATCTCACAGACCCTCGAATCCGAACTCCCAAACCACGCTTCAACGCCCCGAGTCTTCACCTCGAACTCCTGCAAAACCCGTCCCTGTGGATGAAAGCCTATTTCAGAATATGGCCGGTTCTCGTTGTTGGGCACCTACCAGTTCAAGCCTTCTTCGATTTCAATGCTGTGTATATGGTGTTGCAGTGCGTATCACGTCTTTGCTAGATTCGAGTTTGGCTGTACTAACGCTTTTATTTCAGAGTCTCCCGGTACCCCCTCCCGACATCATCCCCTTCGTCACCCAAGAACTGGGCGCTTTGTGCGGCAGCTTACATCGCTTCGTGGCTCGTTTCGGTCCTTGTCATCTTTGTCCTATATGAATTGGTCTACTCGTTTGCTCGGCGGTGGAGAGTTCGTAAGTCGCTTTCCCTCCCTTCGATACAAGGTCAACAAACCTAGTAACTCTATCTTGAAGGTCGCCCACGGATCTACCCACTCTACCTTTCAGCACCAGGATACAACTACGCGTGCATGACATCCTACAACGTCTTCTGCTTCATGCAGCATCTGAGGTGGACGGCGTTCGTGCCTGTTGAGCCGGATCTGGCGCTCGAGGACAGTTACGAGTCTGCAGGTCCCCAGCAAAGCGGGAACGGGAATGGACATCAGATCGGAGGTGGCGAAGAGGGCATCGTCGAAGCTCCCAGAACCCCTCCGGCAGTCTATCAACAACATGGGCGAACGGATTCATCGAGCTCTGCGGGATCTCTCGACGCAAAGGAGGGTGACGCGGCACTGGGCCGGCACCAGCGCACGTACTCCGCACATCCCAACAGTCGACGCTCTTTGAACCCTATGGCACTCCAAAGTCTGAAGGCGAAAATATCACGCAGGACGCGCAGGATGAAGAGGCTTCTGACGGAGCGGGTGTCATGGCGGGACGGTCTTTCGGAGACGTTCAATCTCTATTCGCAGAACCTCCCAAACGTGCTTGTTCTCCTCCCGAGAGCGGGTATCGCGCTGGGCTTGGTGTTGGCGTTCAATCCTGCATGGGCTGATAACGGTTCGACTGGTAAGCTATTTCGATTCGATCGTGGTGTCTGCTCAAGAAATCCTGTTCTCTTTTCCTTCTTTGTTACGAATTCATATACAATTCTACCGTACAATTACTCCATACCACTTTCTCTCCAATCTTTCTCGTTCACGAGGGCTTTTTCACGTTTTTCATGGGACCATATGGATCCCTATGGGACCGATCACGATCGTACCTACTACAACCATCACACTGCGTCGATCCATCTGGGCTTTTTACCCAAGATCTCAACGTTGCAACCTTCATAACCCCAACCACCCAAAGAACTCTTTTGTTCCTCATCGACATCTTGTTCCGCTTCCCCGGAAAAACGATCACAATAATGAAAAAAGTGATCGAGGGGAGCTCAAATGATTGATATAATCAACACAACACCGTTTCATTCTTTTGCCGTTTTGCCTCCACCTTGCACGGGTCTTTCATTTTGCCCTTTGCCTTGACATAGCTTTTGGGAGGTTGACGTCACTTTTTAATCTTTGCGTACCCTTTGCCCTATCTATCTTTTCCTCTGTACATCTTTTCCAATCTCAGCTTTTGTCGAGCATCGCTAACCTATCGCTTTTTGTCTTCAGGCTCACTAGGACGCGCCGCCGCACGGGACACGACGTTCTTCAGAAGCGACAATGGTCTCTTGACTTCGTACGCACTCGGTGTGCTCTGGGCTAACATCGCGTGGACTGCGTGGAGGGTATTAGTGCTCCTCGGAAGCTGGTGCGTCTTTCATAGTCGCCACAGCTTCAACCATATTCTGATATCTTGAAACCCGTCGCTGGCGTTGACTGATATCTAGGATCGGTCTATGGGTCCTTTCAGGCCACGGCTGCGCCGGAATCTGTGGACCCCGCGACAAATGGGAAGAAGAGGAACACTACAGGCTCTCTCGCACCTTCAGCAACTCTGGTTCTAGCTCCGGCGAATCAGACCACGACAGGTGTGTATATACGCCACTCTCCCTTCCTGATACTAACAGTTCCCCCTTACTTGCCTACCACCAGCGTCCTACCATGGGAATGGCGCGAATGCACCAAAGCGCGCGTGCAAGACGCCTGGGAGTTCTGTCTGGTTGGCGGAATCGCAGGCCGCTACAAATGGGGTGTGGACGAGAAGAGCGGCTTCGGGCCTTCCGCAGTCCTCGACGAGAAGCGGCGCAGCGGGCATCTGCACCAAACAGGCGGACTCGAAAACGGACGGAGAGGCGTACACGAGGATGACGATCATGATGATGACGACGACGACGACGACGTTCTCAAACGTGTTTTGGCGGCGGTTGGACTGCCTTCTGTTGCCTCGCCCGCGAAACGGCCCGTCCTTCGGCAAGACCTGTTCGATAGCCCGAGTCCGACGAAGGATAAGGGCAAGGGTTCGCCTGGGATGTCGCCAGATAGGGACATTGGTGACTTGGAAGGTGGATTGTTGAAGGAGCTTCCGCAAGCTAGGATGAAAGATAAAGACCAGAGTGGATCGTCATTGCCTTTGTTGAAGCTTCCTTATCCGTTTACGAAGCCTGGAAGTGGACAGGTTAGCTCGAGCGACTTGGTTCCGTTCCCGAAGGAGAAGGAGAGGCAGAGCAAGAGTTCCAAGGGCAGCAAAAAGACTAAATCGAAAAAGAGCGGCACTAGTAATAGTAAGACTTCTGGAAGTTCTTCGACGAGTGGGTCAGGAAGTTCGTCTAGATCTACGAATGAAGAAGACGAAGACGAAGAAGAGGAGGGAGAAGAGGACGCTCAAGGCGAAGGAGAAGACGACGGGTCGTCCTCACATCGTTACTCTGAAGAACCTTCCACACCTTCCGGTTCAGGCTCCCGTTCGCAATCTCACTCGCATAGCACATCCTCTCACAACAGAGGCAGGGCTTCGAATTCCTTGTCATCCCTCGGCCATCCCATCCCAGCCACATTCGGCTTAACCTCTGGTATCCGGTCTCTCTCAACCTACTCTCCCAGTCCACCACCCCTTGCTCCCGCACAACAACGGACTGCTCAACAGGAACAGGTGGGAAGTGCCTCGGGGAGTGGATCGCCTTTGAGCAGGAGGTCGGACGCGGTTGCTGGGAATACGCGGTTCCCCTTCCTTTCTGGCCCGCCGGTGCCCCCGCACCACGTCCATGGGCGGCCGCGTGTAGGCGGGAAGCAGAGCATGAGTTCGTCTACGGGACATTCGCGTGGGTTGAGTCAGGTCAGCGGTATGAGTGGAATCAGCGGTATGAGTATGTTGAGCACCGGGACGGGTGCTATGAGCGCTGGAAGTGGGTACGCTGCTAGTGGGAGTGCTGGGGCTGGAATGAGCGAGGAAGGAGGGATGAGTCCGGTTGGTGTTGCGAGAGAGAGAAACGAGAGTGGGGAGAGCGGGTCGAGTGGCGCAAGTAAAGGAAGCGAAGGTCTGCCTATGCCCCCTCGCCATCCGCAGGCCAGGTCGAGGACGAGAAGTCGGGCTGGGACGTCCCCTTCGTCGAGTTCAAATTCGTCTCCCTCGATCCCTCAAAAGGAGGGAGGTGTTGCTTTCCCCAGTGTGGCTGAACATGAGCACGGACGGATTGTAAGCGGCAAAGTGACGCCGCCCAACGTCGAGGATCTCGAACTAGGTCTTGGAGTCCTTGCACACGAAAATGTCATGCGAGCTATCCGAGGACGGTACCGATCTAGGAGGATGGGAGAAGATGACGGGGAAAGTTTGCAGTTGAGTCTACGAGACGATGATAACGATGCCGGTGCTACTCGTCGTCCTCCAGGGCATGACGAACAGGCTGGTCAAGATGATAATGCCGACGACATTTACGAAGATGATGATGAAGAAGTGCAAGGCGAGCGAGAAGACGTCGTTGGGCTCCTTGGTACTGCGAGCGGAAATAACAGCAACCGGCCGTCTCCTCGTGCTTCACTTGTCGGTTTGCACCAAGGACAGGCTCAAGGTTCAGATACCAACCTCGCAAGTTCTCCCCCCCGTTCACGACGCTCGTCTGCAAGATCTCGCGAATCATCCCGCCTCAGTTCGATTATCGGTGGCCGTCGCCCCCTTTCCGTCTCCCTAGTCGGCGGAGCGGCTGCAGGTGGCGCTGAGAACCCGAGGTCCAGGAACAGCTCGTTCAACAGACAACGGAGGGAGAGCATTACTGTCGATTCGATGAGGAATCGTGCGAGCTCGTTTGGCGTGAGGATAAGGGAGCGGGCGCATAGCTTGATGCAGAGTGTGGCACGTGTTGGAGGTGCAACAGGTTCGAGGCTTTCGACCCCTGCTTCACCTACTAAAGAGGCCTCGATGTCGATGACGAACCTTCCTGCGGGTGGGGTGACAAGTGCTCATAGGAGACTCGGGTCTGGCAGCGGCGAGAGTGAGGTTGGTGTGAGGAGGCCGGAGATTGCTAGGCTTGGAACTTCGCCAGCATCCCCGGCGTACCCGATTCCCGAGAATGTATCAAGGAGCGTCAGCGGCCAGAGTGGCGTCTCACATGAAACCGGAGAGAGCTCCGGATCGGGGAGCGGAAGTCGAAGCAGCAGTGGAATGCACCCTCGCCACCAACAGCTCATCATGGAGGAAGAAGCATACTACTCCTCTTCTCCCAGTGGGACGGGCTCGCATAGCAGGAGTGGAAGCGAGAGTCTGAGTCACGGAAGTATCGCGGATAACAATTATACGTTTGGGAGGCCAATGCCTTTTATGCAACCGAGACAGCCCGTGGAACGGTCTCAAGATGATTTGTCGTCGGAGTCGCAGCAGTCTGACTCGCCGGTTCTTGGGCGTCCGGAATCGTTGGTACCACCGGCTCAAGTTCAGTCGTCTGAAGATGAAGGAGAGGAGGGTGAGCATTTCTTCTCACAGGACGACTCTTTGCGATTGGCCAGTCCGCCACTGTCGCCTCGCAGTCGTACCGGCTCAGCCACACCTAGCGTTCTAAGCAGTGGGATGCTAACTCCCATCCCGATTGCGCAACAACCGTCCTTTGAAGCGCAACAAGGCTCAGTCTTCCGTACATCGTCCATGAGCGACTCCCCGCCTGAAGTCTTCTTGCATCCTCCCTCGGTGACTCAATCTGGCTGGGCTAGGTCCCTCAGTCCAAGCAGTGGCCGATCGGACTACCTCAGTGTCAACACCGAACGGACTGGAGCAGAGAGTGTGATGATGCTCAGCAGTGCGGCGGAGAGTTTTGTTACTGCCCCTGTTAGCTACGCTGAGAGTCGAACAACGACCACGACTGGGAGTCAAGGAAGCAGCAATGATACCGCTACGATTAGTGGAAGCTGGGAAGAGAACAGGGGTGCTGGCGGATTTGTGGGGAGGCTCATTGGGGGGACTGCTGCCGCTGCTGCGAGACCACAGAGGGGGGGGAGAGATACTGGGATGGTTGAGAGAGCTGGAGATGTTGTTGGTGCGGGGGGCAACGTCGGAGAAGGACGTGTTGCGTAAAATGATCATTTCTAGTGCTTAATTGTGCCCGTCTCGAGACTCCTTTGAGTCATCTCGTCTGAGACTCTTCGACTCCGACTCCGACTCTTCGACCTTCGACCATTTTATCCCTATCCTATGCGTCCGTTTAAACCCCTTCATATCACCAGATTAGTTGCTTTCTCCATTCTCATCTTCCTTTTTACGACTGTACTTGTACCTCGAGCTTCGGGAGCGAACAGGAAATGACTGGAAGAGTCTAGGTGTGTTATATTCTTTACTTGAACTCGTCGGATGAGTTGCTAATTTAAACCTCCTATAGCTCGAATGCGATGGATTTATCTTCGTTTCGGTGGCTTAGAACTCCTTCGCAGTTCGCTTCTGTTTCCTCAGCCTATTGTTACGTTGCCCCTTCATAATGCGGTTTCTCGAAAACGACAAGTCACGTTCAGTTCAACTTTAACGATTCAGATCAACTGGTTACCTCACGTTACACGTATACGGGTTACGACCTTATTCCTTATCCTCTTATTTCGACGCGATGCCTCTCTATTCCTTTATTTCCGACGGCCGACCTTTTCCCTTACCTCAGGTCCTTTTCCCCGATGGCATTTCAATCTATTCATCCTCTATAACTACTAATACAATTCAACTTATCACTCCTATTTGATTCACTCTACCGTACTATCTACTATCTACTTCACCTACCTTCTACCCCGACCTATTGTTATTCGTTATTCATGTCTATTCCTCTTAGGTTATCGACATTCCTCAAGCTCGACGATTTAACTTCTACCCACCCACAAGTCCGTCATCAATTTATCATTGTCATCTTCATCTATTACGATTTCATTTTCATTTCACGAACTCTTTTCAACACGAGATTTCCTAGTACAGTTACAGTTACATTTTCATTGTTTCCTAGACATATATACATTTCTTGTTTCTATCACTATTCCAATTTCCAATGTTATAATTGAACAATATCTGCCTCGCTACGCTACGGCTTCAAGCCAGTGCCAGGGGAAGAAATCCGGAGAACACAAGTTAGGATGGTGCGACAATGAGAGGTAGAAAGCTTTTGTGCAACTTCAATATCAACGCATTGTTACGATGACAAGGGAGTGCTGTCAATCTTTCAGCATACACTAGAGGCCTTCTCGGGCTAGTTCCATTAAAAATAACGTGAGGTGGAAGAAGGTGAGGGTTGTCAGGAGATCAATTATGAGAGACGGACACGGGAGATGATATATGATAGCGGAAGAAGACAAAAAGAAGGGAAGAAATGTTGGCCCAAATTGATGACAGACAGAAAATAAAATAAAAATTTTTTGTGAGAGAGTTTGCGACAAGCTTCGCGACAAAGGGAAGTTATACGCTATACAGCCCAGGGAAGTGATAGTAGAGAATGTCAATTGGGAGGATGGGTCTTGTCTTTGACTGCTTCATGGTCGATGGTTAGACCTAGCAGACTTAGCAGTCGTATTTGAGCGAAAAGTGGGGGGAAAATAAGGATAATATGTAACACGGAAAAAGCCGAGGTACTAGATTAGTAGTAGATATTCCACTTGAGCTTGAAAACTCATAGAAAGCATGCGAAATCGAAGACGCATTCAAAGGCAGTGCGTTCGGAGGAAATCTTCATATGCTCTTCGGAGGGCTGAGCATCGCAAGTGGTCGTCAAGCACCTCCCGGCCAAAAGTGGAACAAGGGACTATATCATTTCTAATCTGGGCCAAATCTGCCAGGCAGTGTATCCTCGACCATTCCCTAAGCTAACGCCCAGCAGGATTTAAGATGAAAGTGGTAAGGTGCAATGCTGCTTAGGGTTGTCGTATACTAATACCCTTATTACTAGTTGAACTCTTCCCAGTACTTTGCAGTAGTTTCATTGTTGGACTATGCCGTCAAGGTTCAATCATTCAGTCCACCACAAGTATTCCGTTCTGTACACACACCGGTTAACGGCATCATAGCCTTACGGTTCGACACATCTCAATGGTCTGCTAATTGTGAGTTTCCATCGTAATCAATCTTCTTGTTCTCTGCTGGCATAGATCACAAGGGGTGGGCACCTGGTTCTGTAAATAAGTCGAACGGCAGGCTGAGATCCGAAATGGTATCACAATACGATGTCTCTCATTTGTCTCTCATCGACCAGACTAGAACAAGTGAATACAGGCGAGACTCATGGCGACGTTACACAGTTTTTCCATTGTTCTGGCCAATTATGAACACCGCAGGTTACTTTTTTCCAAAGAACCCCAGAAGAAGTCTCGTGCATGCCAGATGTGACAAGCGTACTAGGGTCTATGTGTGTGCATCAGTGGGTTCACCACTTAGTCAACATCCACCTCTTTCTATTGTTTTCTCTCATCAGCGCTTCAGCTATAGTTCTTGACGCCTACAACCTGTCACCGTATGGTGCAGGTTATTATATTCTCTCCGGTTTCTATCGCAATCGATGGTGACCTTCTTCCTATTCCGTGCTCACTGGGGGGACCCACAGACAACACGGTCCGCACTGTCTCCCGAGGTACTTAAGGGCACCTAAGACTCGACGCGTTTTCTACAAACACGAATTCGCTTTTACAGACCCTCTGGAAGAAGTCCTACCGTCTCCCTTCCTCACATAATTCTCGCATCCTCATTATACTTACATTATGGCAACTCCAAACAATAATTCCACCTCAACTCTTTCCGCCCGCGCCAATGCTCCTCCTGAAGAGTCAACGTTCGACCTACGAGGCGCCTACATGAAGAGCGGGAACATTGCAGGCGACAACGTCTTTCAACAAGTCGAGGTGCACCGAATATGCCCCACTACCTCGGGCGACGAGACGGACGGCATCTCCCCCTCCTATCCGGGTCCTCCAGCATCATTCAATGTGGACAGGTCCACCAAACTCATGGGTGGCATCATCGCCGGGAAGGAGATCTTCGACAACTCGGTCGTGCACATCTCGCGCGTCTCGCCCGAGCGCATGGGATCTTTGAATCTCCTGGCTGGACCTACCCCGTCCCGCAAGAGCCACGATTTGACCGATCAAGTGATTGACGGCCAGAATTTCGCTGGGTTCGAAGTCTTGGAGAAACGCAAGAGCCCCCCGACGACTCGAAGGACGGATGCTCCGACTCGACAATCCACCGTGGGCGAGATCGCGAGGAATATGAGGCGCGATCTCGCACAGGGTCACCTCGACCCAGCAAGTGTGGCGGACAGGTGTCGCCGCGAGGTGACCAGAGCAACAGGGGCGGGGGAGGTCCCCCGTGGTGACAGTCTTATCATTTGCTCAAAGTCCGTTTTCAGGAATACCAGCATCTTCTCCGTGCAAGCCTAAGGCCGCTTCACGCTCTACCTAGAACAGTCCCCAATTGTCAGTTTCAACGGCGAACCATCTATCCAAGGACTTTTGTATCTGTAATGAGATATTCAAAGTGTGTAATCTTAGACATGTAGTGCATTCTTCACGAACATTTACGACTGGATCATGTATCATTGGACTTACCAGCAGTGTGCCCATGAGGCCAATATATTATACGTTTCGTCTCTGCCTTGCCTGCAAACTACCTTCAAACTCAAGCGTCATTAAACTAGATGATACATAAAGAGCAGATCAAACAAGCGAAAGCTACAAACAAATGCTTTGAGTTCCGGTAAACCTCTCGATAGGCACTTGCTAACAGCCCTAGCCCTGGTGACGAAAACTCCTACAAATGTCCATTAAACCCATTCGTTATCGGTGGAGGTCCGTGTTGTCCAAACCCTTCGCCTGTAGGGCGATGTCCCTGATTATACACCGTTCGTCCCTCTCCGGTACCAAATTCCATCCTACGTTCTGAATGTACAGCTATAATCTTCTCCGCATCATCTCTATATAAATTGGACCTGTGAGCATATTCACCCAAGAAGGGAAGGAGACTGTTCACATACCCGAAATATCCCCTCAAGAAGATATCGAGAGTAGCTTCTTTCAGTTCCTTTTCCTTCATCAATTCTACCTGCAATGAATTGTATTCGTTCTCCAGGTCTTGGTTCTCCCTGAGAGCCCAATGGAATTTGGCTTTGGTCAACAGATACATAGCCATCGCAGGCGTGCGCCCCAGCACTAGCCCCGTATCTGGATTATATTGCTGACGGAGGCGAGGGGGGAGAGAAGAAAGCGATGTCGGATCGTCGTCCGGATCGTCCATGCCTACAGGTGAGGGCGACCTTCTATGGGTACCGTTCATCCTACTAGATGATGCATACGGTTCCATTTCGGGATACGGGTACTGGCTGTGTGGCTGTCGGTAGTGTTGGGGTGGGAAATGCTGTTGAAGAGGGTGTGGTGGCATCGATTGAGGATATTGCTGAGAATGAGTCGTCTTGAGTTGATATTGCATTCTGGTAGGAGGAAATGAATGTTCTTTGAAGACATTCTCTTCGGGGATTGGAGCGCTGTTCGCATGCATGATAATAGTTGGTTCGATTTTGAAGGTATTGAACGTTCCTGACGTCCCTGTACCTGTTGTTGACGGTGTTCCTCCTTCGCCTGATCCATCATCACCCCCTCTCTTTCGTTTCCGACTGCCCCGTCCAGGGACAGGCGGTGAGATGTTGTGCTGCTGGCGCATGTGTTTGGCGAGAGCGTCGGAACGCGAAAAGGACTTGTCACACTCTTTGTGTTTTATTCAGGACTTGAGTTCGTAATTAAGAGAAGAAATGACACAGACCTGCTAATGAACA
Source organism: Coprinopsis strossmayeri (assembly GCA_900156845.1). Classification (NCBI taxonomy): domain Eukaryota; kingdom Fungi; phylum Basidiomycota; class Agaricomycetes; order Agaricales; family Psathyrellaceae; genus Coprinopsis; species Coprinopsis strossmayeri. Next base: position 135,631 of record FTPT01000009.1, read on the forward strand.
CGTGAAAGGTTTCTCGCCTGTATGTGAACGTATATGAGATGTTAAAGCAAATCGAGAAGTCTGTGGAGCTCCTCGTCGAGAGCAACTCGCCCATTCGCAACTGTAGCTGGATTTGTTAATCCCAATATGTTCTATGGAAGCGTTCCGCCGTCAGAACAAGAAAGCTAAATCAGAAGGTTGGTCCGTACCGTTGTTTAAGTGAGCCACCAGGGTTGCGAGATCTGTGAAAGGGGCCCCGCAGTTGTCCCATTCGCAAGCAACGCTATCGTTGTCCAGCACCACAGTATCTTCAGACGCTCTCGGGGGCGGTGGCACGGGTTGATCTGGAGTCTGTGGACGCGATGACATGTCTTCAGTCGGTGGCTGAGACTGTGTTTCGGCGGGGGCGGGTTGGGCATCGGGTGGCGGGGTTGTAGACATTGTGGTGGACGTTGGCGGGAACGATGGCGCTGACAGACAAGCTACCAGTCAACTCGAGCTCAGAAGTCTGAACGGCATCTATTTGCTTGTATTTGGAAGGAGCTAACCATGCCGGCATCAATCCCCTTCTGGCTATCAACTCCCGACCCCTGTCAATCATCTCTTCCTATTTCGCCCATGTCGGTAGTAGACCACTGGGAATGTATCGCTGTAGCCCTTGCGGCCAATGAGCTATCGGTACAGGAAATTCTCCGTAGCATAGCTTATGCTACTGCAATAATAGCAAATAGTTCCCATCGAATTTACAAGTTACATCTCTGGATCCCATCAACCATTGTCATTGGACATGTCCGATAACAATCTTTCCGCTGACATTGAGAAAAAGAGAAACAGTATTGTCAAGCGTCAAGACAAGAGGTTAAGCATAAGTGGATATACTTCTAGTAGTAGAATCCTCCAATCGGTAGATTCAAGATCTAGAACAAGGTTGAATCCGGACGCTCCGTCCGTTTTCGGCCCGAACGACACTTTGCCTCCGTTGGTCGACACGATCAATTCTGTTAGTGATGCCAGGGATCGTCCGCCTCGTGCACGGACACCAGTCAATGGCCTCAACATAGGCATCTAGTCCATATCTTGGATTATACCCCTCGTTCCACTTCTCATGACTTCAAAGTTCCTCCAAATCGTGATGAACCCACATAATATTGAGAACCCGAAATATCACACGAGGACCGGGCCAGATCTCTCAGAACCAAGACAACCTTCCATCGAGCCTTCAACGTTGCCGACTTCCAGTGTGGAAATCCACGAACGTGAGTATCTCCTTCGATAATTTTCTAGTACTCATGATTTAAACTTTGTTACTACCAGAGCCAAGCCTTCAAGAAATAGAAAATTCCGAGCCAAATCCTATCTCATCACCGCCTTTAGCTTCTGATGCAAAGGCCGCAGAAGTCCCTCGTAACTATATCCTATCTTCCTCAGGTGACGTATGGTCTAAACAAGGATAAAATAGTACCTAAAGGCCCTGAAATGAAGCAAGATAACTCGAACGCAGAATCGAAATCTCCATTACGATCACCTTCGAAGGAATGTGATGAAATTGTCGTAATTTCCCCCCGTAAAATCTTCGTTGCCCATATCGCAGGCAGGCCTAAACTCTCTACTATTAGCTCCCGAATGGAAGGCCGAAACCAAGAAACCCGCCAATAATCAGCAGAATTTAACGGTACAACTTGACTTGTCAAGTTACCTATATGCCCACAATCTCGAACTGGCCTGGCTAAGCCGCTACGGATCTCAGACGGTTCATAATCCTCACATCCAGTATCAATCAGTCAACCCATTAAGCGTGCTTAGTAGCACGTCCTCAACATTGAAGCCTCAGCAAGTCACCTTCCGACCTGCCTTGGCGAGTGGCGGTATCGAACACCTTAGTACATCGGAAATTCCAGAACGTAAGCGTCTCCCTTCTGTTTATGACATATGTCAATTAATTTGTTTTGTTGCATAGGAGGTCCTGACTATAGTGGTTTGACAGCCCGCTTCAACTCCATGAATCCGACTAAAATATCGGCGCCTGTTCAACCTGTTCACGCTGGGCCTAGTGCTGTTGGTCCATCAAATTCAACTATAACAACGGCAACTAGCCCAAGCCCTGCTATTGGAATTTGGAGCTCACTGGGTTAGTTGCCCCAGTACATTCTTACATGATCACTGACCTTGCCTTTACTGCTTCTGTAGCCCCCGCAAGCCAACAAGCGCTTAACACATTGACGTCAGGCCCGGCACAATCGGCACCGGCGATTCTGCCGGCATCAATGATGTCCGGTATCCCACTGCCTCGGATCAATGGGGCTCTTGCCTTTCCTCCACCGTCGCGTCCACCGCTACCCCAGACCGCCGTGAAGTCAACGGGACGAAAACCAAAATCTAAACCCTCTAAACGACGACTATCACAAGCACCCCAACCCACTGCAATCATGGTGTCCTCTGAAGCTGTTCCTCAGCAACTTACAACCGCTCAGCAAGCAACTCAATCATCACCACAAATCAACCTGGTGGTACCAACACCAGATATACCTGTACTACCGTCGATGGGTCCGCCTCAGCCACCGGGTGTCGCGAGGCACGACGAGGATGGTGACGGAGACGACGAAATCCTACCTGCTATGGCAGACGATGATTATTCCGCTCAGATGTCATTCCAGACGCAGTCAAAAGATAATCTCAAGTATGTCAACCCTCTTGAATTCCTCAATTAAGCTAACTGACACTTGATTGCCAGAGTCTTGATGGACAACTTCTCACCAGAACAATATGACCGTTTCGAAGCTTATCGTCGACACTTGCTACCCAAACAAGCCGTTCGCAAGGTAAGCAAGAGTCGTTCGTTCAACATACGCCTACTGACCTGCGTTTGTTGTCAAGGTCATTCAACAAACGCTAGGACAACAGGTCTCTCAGCCTGTCGCTCAAATCATCGCAGGTTTCTCGAAGGTCTTTGTTGGAGAGATGGTCGAGAAAGGTGAGCAATACGGCCGTGGCTCCAAAGAACTCTCTGAACGTTTCTATCATAGCTCGTGAGGTCCAAGCACGCCGAGGAGAAACAGGGCCATTGTCTCCAGACCATCTGCGTGAGGCATATAGGATGTACCAAGAAGAAACCGGCAGAGTAGGAGCGGCCCGCCCATTGCGCTCTAAGAGGCTTTTCGTCAGATAGACAGCCTATTATCTCATCATGACATATCCCGCATCCCTTGGAAGTCCGCGAATTGTCAGAAGCTTACATTATCAACGCTTTTCACCGAACGGGCAATACTAGTCTCTACTGGTCTCCGTCTTCTGATCTTTACGACACCCCATCGCCTTGGATCCGCAAGCTACACATAAGCGCTGTTGATAAATTGTTATGGAAGGAATGCCGCGATCCCTATTACTGTTCCCCCGACTTTGCCGCCTGTGGTTCCCTTGCATCTTCTCCCGACATATTTGCATTCCAGGGCTCTTCAAATCATGTCTTTGCATCACTTGGCGCCTCTCCAGATCTGACACTGTGTACCAAGTATAGACTCTTTCCCACCACTTGTAAATGCATCTATCTCCCTATTCTAGACGTTTCTCGCGATTTGAACCTCAAGTTGGTAGTACCTTGCATATGACCAGGTGAATCCTGCTCTGCATTTTCTGAATCTCGGTCTTGGGCTTGGTGTGGCGTCTCTTTCACTCTTTATGCGTACATTAACCGTCTTGTGATCAATCAGGCAACATGTGAGTCGCCATTCTGGTCAGGAGGGCGACGCTGTGTTTGATGAATTTGCTTTGCTTCCTTTCTCGCGGCCGCCGGGCGGTTTCGCAGTTCCAGCACCTCGTCAGGACCTTTGTAATTGGGGTTGAAAAGCGGTGTGCATGTGTCATCCATCTTCATATCTTTCAATTTCCTTAGATTTCGGCCCATGACTACGGTTGCCCACTAGG